>AWWV01016004.1:0-19228 GCA_001974805.1 Corchorus capsularis | reverse complement strand
GTTCCCCATATGCACAAACTTTTCATTTCCGCTTATGGGCTGGATTGAAAGAAATCCCTGCATAACATGTGACACATGAGTAGTTGCACCAGAATCTAACCACCAGGTATTACTAGGAACTTCAATAAGATTTGATTCAAAACATACTGAAACATAATATGTACCTTTCTTTTCGAACCAAGCCTTTCTTTTCGGACAGTCTTCCTTGAGATGGCCAATCTTCTTGTAGAAGAAGCACCTCATTTCCTTACGGACATGTCCCTCCTTAACCTTCAATGAGGAATTGTCCATCTTTTTGTCCTTATCCTTTCTACCTGATTTACCCTTACTGCTACTACCTCCTTCATGCATCGTAAGATGGACAATCTGTTCCTTCATGTTCTTCAATTTCCCTTCCTCCTGAACCAACATGGCCTTAATTTCTTGAAAGTTCCATTTTTCCTTAAGTGAATTGTAATTCACTTGGAACTGGCCAAAATCTAGAGGAAGTGAGTTGATAATGAACTGCACAAGGAAAGACTCACTTACCTCCATTCCCAATGCTTTCAGCTTTGCAGCAAGATTTGCCATTTCAGTCACATGATCATGAATGGGCTGAGACCAGTTAAATTTCTTGGTCGTCAACTCACTAATCAAACTCCCAACAATGGACTTGTCCATAATGTCCGATTGAGAGTATTCCTTAATTTTCTGCATAAATTCCCTTGCATTGTCAGTTTTCGGCACCGATGGCTTAACAGTATCAGCCATTGACATCCGCATCAAGTTCAAAGCCAGTCTATTGGACCTTTGCCAGGACTCATACAGATACTTTTCATCATCCGTACTGTCATCCGTAATGGCTGCAGGTTTTTCCTTCAATATGGCTTGGTCCAAGTCCATAACACCAAGATGAAACTGGATCTGTTCAGACCATTCCTCATAATTCAGCCCATTGAACTTGATCAGTGCATTGCCTAAACTGAGCATATTAGCTGCATGTTAACAAATTTCACACATTAATGCTTTGAGTAATTAATGGATTCAAACAAATAATAACTTTAAATATGTATTTAAGTTCACGTTTGGGTGATAACTAAAACACATAATCCATAGTGATGCCAATTAATATACAAACTTTAATAGACAATATTAAGCATACTCAAATAAACATGCAAGACATCTTTGGATGCACATACATATTCACCAAGTATGTAAATAAGTCACTTTTATTGTTATTAATCATAATCAATGGTCCACCTTTGGATGACCTCCTAGCAATATAATTAATAACTACAATTGTTCAACTTTCTATATGACTATTGGTAGCATCCACTAATTTGAACAATTGCTTAATTTATTAGATGTCTAAATTCTTTTCAAACTAGGCCACTTTGGTGACTAGCTAGTTTTTCCTTCCATTAGACACTAAACCTTAATATCCCAAAATCCAAAACTTTATATGGGAAAACAATACATGTAATTTTCCTTTGTATAAACTAATCAACAAAGAAAAATAATTCCAACAGTAATCAAGATATGCCATAAATGCCAACCATATTCTTTTAGCCAAATTAACATGGTGACTTTCTGTTATGCATCGTAAATTCAAATCAGATTAATCAAATCCATCGTTACATGCATGTCATATATTCCTACCACTTTTCCGGCCAAATTATATAACATATATGGCTCTTTTATGCTCAGATTAACTTTGCAAAATTGTAATCATGTGCTTTGACCAAATATATATTATTACATATATATCAAACAACCAAAGTAATATGATATAGTAATATGGCAGATGGAACAATTTTAATTCACCTTTGGCATGCATGAGACACGTGATAGGCCAACAATAGAATTGGAAGCAACTTTTTTATTTATTGCTAACATGATTCATAAGATGAACAAAAATTGCTAGAATCTCAGAACCAAAATCTATACTTGCAGCAAAACGTATCGCAAACAATGATGATTAATCGACAAAACTTTTATGCGATTTATTTTAACAGCAAGTGAACAATACTAAATTTGCAGATATTATATGCGACTAATTATCAGGCATACTATAGTAAAATGAGCGGAAGTGATAAACATTTAACTTTAATGTATTCTTTGGACTTTCAAGAATACAATATATATAATTAACTTTCATGGCAATTTTCCGGGTTTATTACCAAGCTCTGATACCAATTGAAAGCATATTTTTAATTAACCATAATAGAAAATATGAACACAATTTAAGGATTGAATCTTTTAATCCAAACAAATCAACCACATACATATTAATAAACAAGAAGGTTAGACAAACTTATCTTTGTCCATAGCCTTTCTAGAAAATCTTGAACAGGGTGATTTTCTCATTTCTTCCTTCTACTTTAATTGTTTCTCTGATGGATGAGAAACCCTAGCCGTTAAGTGTTTTTTTTACGTTATGAAGGGAAAGGAGAGGGTTCATCCCTTTTATATAGCAAACCCCTTTAGGTCCTAACCCTATTAGGATTATTAAGACCTTATGGATCTCTCTAAGGCCTTGTCTAACTAGGATTTTAAGTCCATCAATTAAAATCCTTAATGACAAGGAAACCCAAAGTTATATGGGGCAAACCAATTAGATTAAATCAAAGAAATTCATGTCGTTTCCCTTCGTTAAAAGGCATATGCATGAACAAGCATTGGAGAATGTACAAATACGCCATAAGGTCTACAAGCTACAAGAAGGTCACAAGTGGTGAGTGGAGTTGACACAAACTTGATAAATTAAAAAACCGTTTTACCAAACTCAATCTTAGACAAACTTGATAAATTACAAATTATCTTTCTTTCCATTATTTTTATTCATTTTTTAAAAACAAAAGTAGGCAAAAAAAAAGTCTCCAACGATTTTTTTTAAAGTATATACAATTTTAAAAAATCAATCGAACAAAAAAATATGTCTTCGACTTAAAAATATTTTAAGAGATCAAATCAATAGGAAAAAAAAAAGGTTTTGCGTTACACAAATGGAAATACAATATAAAAAAAATTAAGGAATGGAAGTGAATTAAACATAATTAATAAGGAGTTTGATTTGGAGAGATAAGATTGGATTTGGGAAAGAATAAATAGTTGATTTGGTAAGAGAAAGTGAAAATTAAAATATAATTTTAAATTAAAAATGATTATGTGTCATCAATCTAATATAATCCTAAAACCTCACACATTTTAGGATCATCCTAATATAATTTAAACGAGATAATAGTTCAAGGATTCTCTTAAATTTTTTAAAAAAAAATCCCAAGATTATAGAGATATTGCTTAAAAATATATATAAATATCTGTAAGTAAAGCATTTTGATTTTTTCTTTTTAATTTTCACAGGTAACTCAAGATTTGTCAAAGAAAGAAAAAAGATAATAGGTGAAGAGATACTCTGAAATGAGAAAATTTTTTTTTTTTTTTGGTGATAACCGGAAAGAATAGAAATTAATGTTTAACGAAGAAGTTCTGCAGGTAATTGGTTTTTCGTTGTATATAAAAGGCAAAGCCCCACTATAGTTTTGTAGCAAAACACAAGCCAATTTTCTTTCCCTCTAATCACACTACTAGTGTCCCAAAACTTAGAAACAAAAGCCTCTTAGTAATTCAACCAAGGTCATGGCTGCTGCTGCTCCTACTGTTAAGCTCTTTGCCGCTGTAGTGTTTTGCATGCTTCTGGTTACGGACTCACGGCAACATCACTAGATATTGGTGCTGATGTTGGTGTTGATGTAGGTACTAATTAATTATGCAGGTGCTAATGTTGGTGCTGCTTTAGATGCTGATGCAGATGTTGGTGTTGATATAGATGCTGGTGCAGATGTTGGCATAATTCTCTAAACCTTCTAGCTATCTAGTTCCACTTACTGCAACAGGTAATACATTATTATCATTACACTTATAGAAAACTAAGAAAACTTGATGAAATTTAATCATACCATATATATATACTTACTATTAAAGTTAGGAAAAAAAGGAGCTCGTATAGGCTATCCACATCAGCATCTATATTTATATACTCAATATAAATAGAATTAATATATTCAATAGAATTAATTGTTCATTTTAGCGGGAAATTAATTATGTTTTACAGTAGGTATAGTAAATGGTTTTCAAAAATTCATATTACTTTTTGAATTTTGGGTTTGAACATTTATTTCCTTTACTCGCTATAGCGAATTTATTAGTGTGATTTTTGGTTTTGGTTAGTTGAGTTTAGCCAAAAAAAAAATCTTGTTAAGAGGTTTGATGGAATCAATAATTTCACTTATAGAATATAATTTAATTTATTGCCTTTTACATTTGCTATTATTATGTTACTTAAAGGAGTGTGTGAAAGATTTTCTTCGAAATGATTACTTTTTTTGTATTATTATATATGGAGAATCTATCTAGACCCTACTATTAAAGTTATCTCCAAACGTCTATATGCTCAGCATTTGACTTTTTTTCATACTGACATTTGTTCAATGTTGATTGGTTGGGAGAAAACCAATATATATTATTATATATTTAAAATTCCAAATATAATATTTATAAATAATATTTAGAATATTGAATTATAATCAAAGTAAAACTCAATTTCCTTTTTTCCAGCAAATAATTATTTGAATAAACATTATATTTCTAACAATATTTCCTCCCATTTAATTACATAAGATAAAATTTTACTTAGAATTGAAATTATTCAGTTCTAATCATAAACTGAAAAACCCGACACAAATAATCTAGTATTTAGTCAATTTCTATTATAATAATCTCATTTGTTATCTTACATAAAATAAAGGTCTCCTTTTATTGGTATTTTGATTATTTGTGCTATAAATTATTGATGGCAATGATACTACGGATGGGTTATATATATTTTTTTTGGTGAAAGATGGGTTATATATATATATATATATATATATATATAATTTATATGATTATAATCTTCAAACCATATATCAAATGCTATAAAATAAGGTCTCCTTTTTTTTGAACAAATAAGGTCGTCTCCTTTTATTTCTTTGGTTTCCTTACCCTATTATTATCCCTAGTTCCAAACAATTTTTTTTTTCTAACCAAACGTACCTTTTTTTACTGAAATTTATAACAGGTAGACTGAATGAAGCTGATTTCAAGCCAGATTTCAAAATGCGAAGATTATATGTGTGTGTGAATAAACTGAATTGCTAAACACCGTCCCCTTTTTGCTATTCACCGCCTCACTTTTTACACTTTTGCCCTTTGTTCATATTTTTTCAACTTTTTAACTCCAAATCTTTTAAAACCTTCAAACAACCTTCAAACTAAAATCTTTACTGGTATGAAAATCTTTATGAAATATATGTAGTTATTTTGTAGATCTAAGTTGTAGATCTAGAATTATGTAAAAAAAAAAAAAAATTGTTGTCGGTGCCGCCCCAGGAGGGAGGCAATGTCCATGGGCGGCATACCATGGTCGTGCCGCCCCCCTGGGGCGGCATGCCGTGGTTCATGCCACCGTCATCGGCCCCAAATCTCTAAAAAAATTACAATTTTTCTTACATCATCATCAAAATACGGCACGTTATCGTCCATTTCCGGAATTTTCGGGCTATTCTACGTTTGTAATAATTTCAACCTTTCAGAAGATTTGAAATCTTAGAAAATGAAGCAAAGGGCAAAAGTGTCAAAAGTGTTGGGCGGTGTTTAGCAACACCCGTGAATAAATTAAAAGTCAAGTTCCCGAAATAAAATAAAATAAAATAAAATAAAAGGGCTTTTATAAGTCCTTGTATAATTAATATATATGTTTGTCACTTGTCAGTAAATTTGTGTGTCCTTCGAGTTCTATATGTGTGAGTTGTGACTTTTATTTATGTTATCTAAGAACTACATATAATGAGAGGATCTTCGGATCACGGGTCGACCCGCAATCAAATGAACAGTAAAAAATAATTGAATTATAGCCGCTCGATTCTTACAATTGACAGAGGGGATTCAGCCACGTCAACGGGTTCCAAACCACCCGCGACCCGCTCACGCTGCCCAGCCCGTTTAAAATCGTGGATATGCTTCTTCCCCACGATTGCAGCTGCTCATTTTTTACTTTCACGCTTTCAACTGCTTCCTCTGACTTCTTTATGTTCAATCCTTACCAAATCATGTACTACTCCCATGATTTCCTCCTCTTCCCTTCCAATCTTTGATCTGTTTGCTCAATTTCAGTTCCCTAGTTTCTCCTCTTTCCTGACCTTTTCTCAGTTTTTTTTTCTCTCTCCCCTTCCTCTTCATTCTTTTCTTCATGTTTCTTCTCTCCCCAGAAATTTCCTTTTATTATTCTCTTCAACATCCCTCTAAATAATAGGGAATTGAGTACTCTACAACTTTGTACAAGGATTCGAGTTGAGGTTCTAAGCCTAGGTTAGTGAAAAATGACCGTTTCTGGAACCTCGCATATTTTCCTACAAAATAGTCAGTTTTGGTTTAATTGGAAGCCACATGAAATCTGGATGTGATAGAGGTAGAATTTGATGATGGTTCCTTTTAATGATTTTTAGTTTGATGTGTTTTCTTTCAAATAGCCATATTGCAATCAATTGAATAGTGCCGCTTCAAATTGAATTTCTCCTCTATTTTGTGCCTGGTTGGAGAGCCGTTTCAATCTTCAGCGTCAACAGGCAACAGGAACAAAAGAAAATCCACTTCAACAGTGATCGAGCCAAAAACAACCCTATTTTTATGGCTATTTTTCTATGTTTTGGGGTCTATTTATGCTCTAATTTGCCTTATTTTGATGATATTTGTGTTTGAGTCTTTAAGAGATGTGAAATTGGAAATTTGTTAATTTTCACTACTTTTGGAGCTATTTTGATGACTTTTTACACAGATAAGAGTAAAGTAATTTTGAGTATAGATTTGAAGATTCGAAGTTCGTGTTTGAAGATTTCTTGAAGACAATTTGAAGACTTGAAGACCATTGAAGAATTATTTCAAGAAGCAAGAATTGAAGATTGGAGCTTAATTTGCAAAGGATTAATGACAAGCCCAGATGAAGCCCGGAAGTTAAGGATTTTTGGATATTTTATATGGGATTATACTCAGCCCATATAAACCTATAATTGGAGTTAAAATCCCAATTTGTGGGCTTAATATTCAAAAGAATATCCAAATCCCGTAATTCCCCGCAGATTTGCGATTTAATCCCAGATTCAGCGCAGTCTCGGTAAAAAAGCCATAACTTTCTGCTCAGATGTCCGTTTTAGGCCCGTGAGTAGCCATTGGAAAGCTAACTCCGAGATCTACAACATTCCTGAAGACCAAAGCACAGTTCTGCCGTTTTCAAGCCCAAAATTGACGTTGAGTTGCTGTGCGATTTCTGGAAATTTCAGGATCCTACTTTCACTTGGATTTGGACCCTAGGAAGACTTTTAAGCCAACTTGGAGACCAATTCAGCCCCTAGAACGTCCTAGACTTATATCCTAAGTCTAATAGGAGTCTTTAGGTTATTTTTCTCCTATAAATAGCCACCCTAGGTCTAGGTTTTGATGTATTCTCTCTTTAGAAAAATGTATTGTAGAATTGCTTGAAGATTTGGAGGAGAAACCCTAGGAGCCGCCGCCCCCTCTTCTTCTTCATCCATAGATAAGTTTTCTTCTTCTTATTTTTGGATGCTCACTCAATTCAGGAGTGAGTATTCCTTTTCTTTTCTCCAATGTAGAATTTAATTGATCTCTTGACTTATATCATGGTGAGATTTTGTGCTTTTATATGAAAATTGTTTAGGGTATTTCTTAAAATCTCTGTTTTAATTCTATGTTGCTTGTTTTGATTGATTGGAGTCGACTCTATCTTGATAAATTAAGTTAACATTAGCTAGATTAAATTTAGGATGGAAATTCGGATTTAATTGTTTGTAGCAATTGGAGGAGAATGGAAATTCCTTCCAAGAGAGATAAGAATCAATGTGCAAGAAATTGTTTGTTGTGCTTGTTTATAAATTACTAGTTCTTAATGCTTTGTTCTTTAATGGTTCTTAAGCCCGGAAGGGAAATTAATTGCTAAAAGAATGATAGGGATAATTTAAGACTGGAAGGGAAATCTTATCTAATTAAGGTAATTTAGGATTTAATTCCAACAAGCTATCCAAAGTTTTCATAATCTTTAGATATCAATGATCCATATTATTTATGTCAAGAGGGAGATTAATTCTATGTTGGAGGGTTTTCTTTAGTTATTTTCTCAATCTATTCACTGCTTTTTAATTAATTGTTTTCTTTAATTTTCTTGATTGCTTTCTTAGTTAATTTTACTTGTTTGTTAGATTTAATTCAATTCTACTTCTAAAATTCTCTTTATTTATTTTGTTTTTAATAAGAAAAAGAATAACAACCTATCTCTCTGTGGGATCGACCCCTACTTGTCCTAGCTATTTAGAGGTAGTAATTGTTGGGATTATTTTTATGATTGTTGACGACCAATCATAAATTTTGGCGCCGTTGCCGGGGAGATTGTGTTTTCAATTTCTTGTTCTTTATTTATTTATTTTTTTTTCTATTAGATTTGCACTTGATCATCTTTGTTTTGCAGAAAAGATCTAATGGCGCAACCAAAAACGTTACGGGAGCTGAACTTCAACTGTGAATTGCCGCCCCTCTGCATTGATTATCCTACCTTGGATATGACTTGCAAATTGCCGTCAGCAGTAATCTGCGTGATGCCTATTTTTCAAGTAGAATCTCATGAGAACCCTCATGAACATCTAAATAGTTTCTTTATCAACTGTGCTGCAATCACTGGTATGCCTCAAGAGGAAGCAAGACTTCGTGTTTTTCCTTTGACATTAGAAGGAAAAGCGAGACACTGGTTCATAAGTCTACCATCAAAATCCATAAATTCTTGGAAGAAAATGGAGGCAGTATTTTTGAACAAGTTTTTCCCTGAAGCAAAGCGCGCAGATGTCAGAAAGAAAATCACTACTTGTCAACAACTACGTGACGAGAAGTGGCACCAATACTGGGAAAGGTACAATGAGATCTGTGCAAGCTGCCCCTACCACAACCTGAGTGAAGCACTTCTGATCCAGAATTTCTATGATGGATTACTCTATGACGATCGAATGTATGTTGATTCAGCAAGTGGAGGGAGTTTTACACTCAAAACCCCTGAAGAAGCAAGGAAGCTGCTCAACACCATGACTGAGAACATTCACCAATTCTGCACAACTAATGAAGTCGACAAAACAAAGGAATCAGAGATATCAGAAATCCGCAAGGAGTTGAAGGAATTTGTAGATCGAACAGATCATTCTATATCTTCATCAACTACTCAATGTGGAAATATAGCTAAGATGTTTGCCGACTTCATGAATATCCAGTCACGAGCGTCTACCCAAATTGATTCACATGTACCGCAAAGGCATATGAATGAGAACATACATGGATGTGGAATCAATGCTATTGAAGAAACTCAACAATGGTATGCTAAAAAGATGGAATTGCCTGATGTTCCATCCTCACCAGCATTAACACCACCATCAGCACCTGTTTTTCCAGCGATGCCACCACCTGTTGTTACAACCGATGTTCAATTGCTAAGAGAAGAGGAGATTTCGTCCAAAATCAAGGAGGAGCAACCTACTTCATCACCAAAAACTTCTCAACCTCGTTCAAGATTCGAAGGGATGAAAAAGATGGAGACCATTTACGGGCCACCACCGTTTCCTCAAAGATTTGCACCACAAAGGAAGACATGCAATGAAGAAAGCCAATCTAATTCACTTCAAAAGAGGGAGGTACATATTCCTTTAATTGCTGCAATTCAAGAAGTTCCCAAGGAACAATTGAAGCTAGTTGATTTGGTAGAGACTACACAAAGACATCAAGGGCCAATTGTGAAGGAACTTAAAGGGGTATCAAGCAAAACAATTAATAATCCATATGAACTTGATTTGCAAGATTCCTTTCAATTTCTCTTCAATAATGAAGAAGATGAGCCAAGCATGGTCGATGTTTCTGTTCTACCAAAAGAGGTCTCCAAGATTGTGCACGAAGAATCAGAAGCAACGAAAGAAGATATCAAGATGGACATCCCTGCACCTTCTCCTCCAAGATTCGTAGAACACAAGGAAAAGCCACCAGATGATGAGCAACTTGGACATCCTGAGCTAAATGACACAAATGTGCAAGATTTTGTTGATACCCAACTTTTAGAACATGGACATCATGATTTCTTGGGAAACAACAAGTTTCTTGAACATGGATGCTTTGGAGAGATCAAATCTGAAGATTGGCAAGCCATGGATCAATTCTTTTTGAAAGATAAGAAAATTTGCCAACACGAGGACACTTTCCAAAAGCTAGAAAGGAGCGATGTCGTCAATACCACAAGCACCCATTGCATCAACCACTCACGGCAACAAAGATGGCATTGTCATTCATAGCCATTCATAGAGTCGCCCTGAACAAAATTATGGTTTTATAAATTTTCTTCATTAAATTGAAGAAAAACTATCCAAGGAGTAAGAAGTACCGAGCCATAGACTATGCATGACCGGTTGCTCGGTTAGTATGCATGGCCGGCTATGACCTAGCCATGCCTCGCACCATACCAAACATGGCCGGCCATAGCTCGGCATTACCACACCATCACCAGGCCAGCACCGGGACCGCGTCCCGCACCTTCGCCCGAGCCATGCAGCAGCAGCCCGAAACGCCTCCAGCATGCCGCAGCCGGTACCGCCAGGCCATGTTGTACGCTCTAGCCCGGCCAACGCTAGGATGCCTCGCCAGCACCAGCCAGCACAGTCCGCGCCATAGCCAGGCCGCTGCTCGGCTATTCTCCATGCCGCACCAGGCCATGTCCCGGCCATGCTAGGAGATGCCGCGCCAAGTCCGAGCCATGCAAGGAAAGTGCCGTGCCGCTCCATGCAAAGTATACTAGGATTTTGATTTCCTATTTTGACTAGGAAATTAAGTACCTAATTGCTTTCCACGACAATCACCTTTTCCAAATAGATAATGTGCTCCTAAACAAGGTATGTTTTCTTACTTTTTACTCTAACTAAAACCTCTAGACTTAGGACTTGATCACTATATAAAGGTACTCTACCCCTCCTCTTTATTCATCAAACACAAGTAGTAATATTGGGAGAGTAAAGTTTCGGCTAGAAGCAATTTTTGGGAGAAGAAGTCGACTAGAGCACTGCCGATTGTGATGAGAATAAAGAAGGGGAAGAGGAGGTTTACCTATGCTTTATCTTTAATTTTCCTTTATCTTATGTCTTTATTTTTCAAGTTCATTAATAAACTATCTAGTTTTATTTTCCTATCACTTTAATTTTTATTGTCTTTTTGAGCAATTCTCTTCATCAAAGTTGCCCAGGTATGTTTCATGAACTTTAACTCTTTATTTTTGGTAAGCTATTTTGCATGCTTTGATTTCTTGATTGCTTTTACATTGAGGACAATGTGAATTTTAAGTGTGGGGGGGTGAATACATGTAAATACTGAGAGGGTTGATATTGAATAATTGAGTCATATGATAGTTTGTATTTGCATGAGAACCTAAGATAGGATTTGGATTGTTTATGGATTGATCTTTATTTCCCCAATTTTTGAAAAAAATTTCGAAAAAAAATGATTTTTGAAGTATAAAACTTTGAAAATTTTCAAAGTTTTTGAATTTTTCATGCATATATTGAGTATTGATTTAATTATAATTGATGAATACTTAGAATTTTTAGTAATGCTTTATTCATTGATTGATTTATAGCATGCTGTTTGATTTCTTAGAATTAGGTATAATTGAAGTATGTGATATGATTTTATTTATTCATTGCTTTTATGATTATCTATTTCTAGAACTTGTGTTGAATTTTGATTGAAATTACAATTAAGAAAGCATGTTATGGATATGTCAAGAATAAGTGTGGGGGACTATCTATATAAAGGGTAATTAAAAAAAATGTTTTCATAAAAGAAGTGATTTCATGTAAGAGGAGAAGAGGTATTTCTGCTAATAAAAAATATATATATATATATATTGTTGTCACTCTTCTCTTTAAACAAAAGGAGTTAGTAACCCTTCGGAAGAGGATAAGAGGCATGGATCAGCAGAAATATTGTCCCTCTGAAAAAATAAATAGAAGGAGTCCTTCTAGAGTGCTAGTAGCCTCAAAATAATAAAGGGCGTTAGTAACCCCTAAACATGAACACTTCAGAGGTTAGTAACCTCATTTTTCTAAAACCAATTACCCTTAAAAACTATTATAACCCACATGAACCCTTGATTTATTTATGATATTGTAATCTTTTGAGTAATGGAGAGAAAGATGAAGATGCAAGCCAATAGAAAGAAGTAGTTATAAGAGTAAAGGATGGTAAGTGATTAGAGCTACTTTGATTATGGCTACTTAAGAATGATGATGCTTGCTATCGATTGATCTTTGGATTAAGTATTGTTAGTGTTCTTTGTTATTTTGATTTCATGGTTAAATTGGTTCTTTGATATAAGTATGAATTCAAATTGATCTTTTGAAAAATTGTTTTTGATTAACTTACATTGATTTTGCTAAGGGACTAGCAAAGTTCAAGTGTGGGGGAAATTATGATCGAGCCAAAAACAACCCTATTTTTATGGCTATTTTTCTATGTTTTTGGGTCTATTTATGCTCTAATTTGCCTTATTTTGATGATATTTGTGTTTTGAGTCTTTAAGAGATGTGAAATTGGAAATTTGTTAATTTTCACTACTTTTGGAGCTATTTTGATGACTTTTTACACAGATAAGAGTAAAGTAATTTTGAGTATAGATTTGAAGATTCGAAATTCGTTTTTGAAGATTTCTTGAAGACAATTTGAAGACTTGAAGACCATTGAAGAATTATTTCAAGAAGCAAGAATTGAAAATTGGAGCTTAATTTGCAAAGGATTGAAGACAAGCCCAGATGAAGCCCGGAAGTTAAGGATTTTTGGATATTTTATATGGGATTATACTCAGCCCATATAAACCTATAATTGGAGTTAAAATCACAATTTGTGGGCTTAATATTCAAAAGAATATCCAAATCCCGTAATTTCCGCAGATTTGCGATTTAATCCCGAATTCAGCGCAGTCTCGGTAAAAATGTCATAACTTGATGCTCAGATGTTCGTTTTAGGCCCGTGAGTAGCCGTTGGAAAGATAACTCCGAGATCTACAACTTTCCTTTGAACACCAAAGCCCAATTCTGTCGTTTTCAAGCCCAAAATTGACGTCGAAGTTGCTGTACGATTTCTGGAAATTTCAGGATCCTACTTTCACTTGGATTTGGACCCTAGGAAGACTTTTAAGCCAACTTGGAGACCAATTCAGCCGCTAGAACGTCCAAGACTTATATCTTAAGTCTAATAGGAGTCTTTAGGTTATTTTTCTCCTATAAATAGCCACCTTAGGTCTAGGTTTTGATGTATTCTCTCTTTAGAAAAATATATTGTAGAATTGCTTGAAGATTTGGAGGAGAAACCCTAGGAGCCGCCGCCCCCTCTTCTTCTTCATCCATAGATAAGTTTTTTTCTTCTTATTTTTGATGCTCACTCAATTCATGAGTGAGTAATCCTTTTCTTTTCTCCAATGTAGAATTTTATTGATTTCTTGACTTATATCATGGTGAAATTTTGTGCTTTTATATGAAAATTGTTTAGGGTATTTCTTAAATCTCTGTTTTAATTCTATGTTGCTTGTTTTGATTGATTGGAGTCGACTCTATCTTGATAAATTAAGTTAACATTAGCTAGATTAAATCTAGGATGGAAATTCGGATTTAATTGTTTGTAGCAATTGAAGGAGAATGGAAATTCCTTCCAAGAGAGATAAGAATCAATGTGCAAGAAATTGTTTGTTGTGCTTGTTTATAAATTACTAGTTCTTAATGCTTTGTTCTTTAATGGTTCTTAAGCCCGGAAGGGAAATTAATTGCTAAAAGAATGATAGGGATAATTTAAGACTGGAAGGGAAATCTTATCTAATTAAGGTAATTTAGGATTTAATTCCAACAAGCTATCCAAAGTTTTCATAATCTTTAGATATCAATGATCCATGTTATTTATGTCAAGAGGGAGATTAATTCTATGTTGGAGGGTTTTCTTTAATTATTTTCTCAATCTATTCACTGCTTTTTAATTAATTGTTTTCTTTAATTTTCTTGATTGCTTTCTTAGTTAATTTTACTTGTTTGTTAGATTTAATTCAATTCTACTTCTAAAATTCTCTTTATTTATTTTGTTTTTAATGAGAAAAAGAATAACAACCTATCTCTCTGTGGGATCGACCCCTACTTACCCTAGCTATTTAGAGTTAGTAATTGTTGCGATTATTTTTATGATTGCTGAAAACCGATCAAACAGGATCTGCACATAGCGGTAATGACCCATCTCCTCTTTGAACTCGATCTCCCTCTGTCTCTCCATCCTCCTTTCTCTTCTCTTTCCTCTTATTTCTAACAACTTTTTGATATTTGTTCTTGTGGTTTAGCCTATGCTTTGATTAGTCAGTTATTGTGTTTATTAAGTGCTATTGCTATTGCATCCGGTTATAATTATCTTGAGTTAGCATCTATTCGGTTTCGTTCCTCTTTTTTTGTTTCATGTTACTCTATTGTTGACTACATAGAGTTCATCCATCGGGTATCAACTCCTTTGATGGTAAACAAGATTCCAGATATTACTGCACAAGAGAGTGAAAACCTGGTATCAACTCCTTTCTTCATCTTCTCATTAATTCCTTTTTTCTTTTCCTACTTTTATAAATCCTTATGTTCTCAACTTATAAACTGTGAAGTGCTTATTTATTTTACCACTACCCATTTATTTCAAAAATCTTTAATTAATTGAAACTTTGTTGGCTTCTTATTGTGACAAAATATGTGAATCCTGCTTTCAGGTTAAAAAAACTGCAGAAAATGTTGATGAAGCAGTGAGGGAACTTCCAGATGCCAATATGGTAAGTGTTAATCCACTTTCTCCTGGAAAACCTCTGTCTGTCTTACAAGAATCTTACAACAAATTTCACCATTTGCAGAAACCAGAAGATTTATGGATGAATCATTCCAAGGTGGTTCACCCTAAACCTCACAGGAAGGATAGTCCCTCTTGGAAAGCTATTTAAAAGGTATCGTATTATTCTTTGTATATACATACCTGAGTCATAAGTTATTATAGAAAATTTCAGAGAAGAATAGAAAGAACAGATTTTTCATTGTCATTCTCCATCCTGAGTATATATAAGATCAATTCGTATCTCATATATATGACTCTTGTAATGTGTAGATTCTGGACAGTGGAGAAAAGATAGGTCTACAACATTTTAAGCCTGTAAAACCATTGGGATCAGGTGACACGGGCAGGTTTGTCTAATTCTTCTGCTCCTTTTCACACTTGATTTTGCATTATAATGCATGTACTTATATTGTTACAGTACAAGTTTTTATATCAACTATTGATTTTTTTTCTTTCTGCAGTGTACATTTGGTGGAACTATGTGAAACTGGCCTGTACTTTGCCATGAAAGCTATGGATAAAGGTGTTATGCTCAACCGAAACAAGGTATATGAAATTTTGCATTGAATATGAGCATTGACACCTCGTTCTTTTCCCTGCATTTCCCATAGTTTCATTTTTGCTTGTATGAAATGAATTCTTCAGTTTTATTTGTATGATCTTCCTTTGCTGTAGGTACATAGAGCTTGTGCTGAAAGGGAAATTCTTGACATGTTGGACCATCCTTTCCTTCCAGCATTGTATGCATCATTTCAGGTTAGAAAGTTAATATGTGTTGTATGTTTGTTTTAACAAAATTAGGTAAATAATTTCTAGATCATCGTCTTTCTTGGCATACTTAATGTAGATCAAGACATCAGAATTCTGACTTTCAGATGCTTAATTTGCAGACTAAAGCACATATTTGTCTAATTATGGATTACTGTCCTGGTGGAGAACTTTTCCTGCTTTTGGACAGACAACCAATGAAGGTCATGAAGGAAGATGCCGTAAGGTGATTATCATTTAACTATAATAATAGACAATTTTCCTATAATCAATGATATACCTTCATTTAACTATAAACAATTTGCCAAGTCTGAGTTTGTACTAACCGGAAACTCTTACGAATGTAGATTTTATGTTGCTGAGGTTATTGTTGCACTGGAGTATCTTCACATTAAGGTTTGCTTAAAGTCAATTACTACTTAATAATATTCTTCTATCTCAGTTAGAAAATATGCTTCGGTGGGACCCATCTCCTCTTTGAAGTCGATCTCCCTCACCAGGTCTCTCTCTCTCCATCCTCTTTTCTCTTCTCTTTCCTCTTATTTTTTACTATTTTTAATATTTGTTGTTCGAGTTTAGCCTGTGCTTCTTAGTCAGTTATGGTGTTTATTCAATGCTATTGTTATTGCATCCGGTTATAATTCTCTTGAGCTAGCATCTAATTAGTTTCATTCCTCTTTTTTTTTGTTTCATCTTACTGTATTGTTTACTACACAGAATTCATCCATCGGGTAATGCACTTGTTAGTTACCTCTTCTCCTTTACCTTTTTCTTTCTCTTTCAAATCTATGACTATAGAGAGTTAAAGTTCTTCTAAATCCAAGCTTCCACTTCTACCAACTTCTGGTCAGTAAAGTCTAACTAAACCAAACCATTCCTTTAAGTTTTGTGTTACATAATTGCATGAACCTACTGTATGTTTTATACCATATATTCCTTATCCAGGAAACTGATTCAACTATGAGTAAACATGGCCATGGGGAGATTGATTTTTTTCAAAAGAAGAGATAGGTTTAATCTGGTTTTGACTATCAAACTACCAATTGATATCTTTTTTTTTTCAATTGATAGCTTTATTTAATTCACTGATTCAGAATTTAATATTGTCTTAAAAAAGACTTTATGAGCTCAGCTAGCTTATTCTCTAGCATATATATGCTCATTAACAAATTTAAATAATTGACTTAGTTTCATCTAATTCTATCACCATTCAGCTTTGATACAATTTTTTTTTTTATGGATCGTGACCCATGTGCAAATATTTAAACCACTTATGCAAAAACCCACTTTTATCTTCTTGTCTTTTATATTTCTTTTAGTTTTGTTTTGACTTTCGAGTCAAAACTTTATTAGGATAAGGCACAAAAAGAATTAGAATGCCAATGACTTTATGTACATTATTAGGATAAGGCACAAAAAGTCTAAACCAAATTTTCTTTTCATTTCTATGGAAAGTTGCAAGTTTGCTTCAGTTTTAGACAGACCCTTATGTAATGATAGATTTCCTTGCATAGATTGATTAAGTCGGACTAAAGTTCTACTTCACTTTTATACACAATTACCGATAGCTAATCAACTATATGGTTGCCATAGTTCCTATTGTTGATCATTGTAATTTTGGAATATGTTTCTATTGCGTGACCTATTTTCTGGAAAGGATTTAGAATTCTTTGTTGATCATTGTTTTTGGTTCTCGGATGTCCTTGCTGATCATTGTTTTTGGTTCTTGAATGTCATTGACTATCAAACTAAAAACATGAAAACAACTTCTTTCAGACTATCACTCCTATTATGTTGTCTATTTTCATCCCTATTTTGATTTTTATAGGATTTAAAGTTACATTAATCATGGGTTCCAGGAACTGCTATACACTACCACTATGTGCTCTTTATAGAATTATTAGATTCTCTGGAAAGAGAATTATTTATCTTAAACTTTTCTTAAGTAACATAGAAAATTTGCTGCTGCTGCTTGAGACACATCTGCTATGCAACCATGAAGTCATCGTTGTGAAGTTATTAATCTTAAACTTCAACATCTGCTGCTACTTCTGCTCACTTTCAAGGTGTGGTTTAATTGTTCTTTTAACTTTGTTTTGGGTGTTAGTTTTGCTCCCTTTTCATTTTCTATGATGGATAGGTGAACTTAATTTGAAATCTTTTTTGAATGCTTCAATCTGGCATTTCTTTGCACCAGTACAATCTTGAATGTTTTATAACCATAATCTTCTTCCTTGCTTGTGATGGAAAAGGCAACTGGAACATCGTAATTAATATGAATTTAAGCATCCATAAAATGTATACCAATCACAAGTCAGGCATTCAAGTCAGCATGGAAATATCTCATTTATACTGTTGTCAGTCTTATTTTGGTCTTTCATTTTTGGTACTATGATTTTTCTTAGGTTCTGCTTTGTCGGTTCTTGCTTTGGGTTTCAATTTGAGCTGCAGAGTTTTGTTCTCTTCCTTGGACCTCAGCTCTGGAAGTTTATGCATGATGAATTCGTCACAAAGAAGCATCTTTTTTCTTTTTCAATCTTTAGGTTCTTTTCTTAATCTCTACTAAACTGCTTTTTACGTTATTTGATTAAATTCCTTTATAGATCTTACAAGTTATGAATCTAGAGGGTTCTGATGTTAGTAATCTGAAGATTTTTTATTATCGTTTTGTCAGATCTTACCAAATTGTGCTTATTCTCATCGAAAGTAGTTCTTGCTTGCTTTCATGCTTTAATGCTTCTTATCGAGAAATTTGAATTCATGTTTCTTTCGTACTTTCAAGCAAGAAATTGAAATCAGGGGGTCAAATTCTTTGTTACTATCATGATTTGAGGAAAAGGAACAAGGATTATAGGCGGTGAATGATGAATTGACTACTGAAACATGAATTCAGTTTTCTTCAAACCTTTTTCTACACTCTTGCCTTAGATACTTGGACTAGCAATGTAAGTTCAGCTTAGATTTCTTTAACTATTTTAGCTATCAGGTTAATATTGACCTACAGGTAATTACTTTATTTCTCTATTGCATTGCATTTGAAATTTCATCAATTTGATTTGCTATTGAGTACATGAATTGTGCTCTTTGACAGCCCACCTATAATCCCTTCTTTAACATGGCTCATATACCCAGTTAGTAAATTCATTATATTTAGGGAAATTGTTTAGGAATAATGAGTGTTGGACATCATTTGCTAGATGAAGAGATTTTGGAAATTGCGTTGATAGAAAAATTGGTCATTTAAGTTTAATCCTCATAATACTTTTGAAACTAATACTGATTGTATTGGCATCAAAGTTTGTAGGGGTAGATGTGTATCTTACTACCTCAATATTAAAGGTTTTCAATTTGATAATATGTCAATTTTCCATTTCCCTTCACTAATCACATAACAAAAGCAATGTAGTTAGCCTTAATGGAGCAGCGGTTAGAATAAGGACGCTTTAATCTCTCTCTCTCT
>AWWV01016003.1:0-28807 GCA_001974805.1 Corchorus capsularis | reverse complement strand
GTACGTACGTACGTACGTACGTACGTACGTACGTACGTACGTACGTACGTACTACTCTCTCTCTCTCTCTCTCTCTCTCTCTCTCTCTCTCTCTCTCTCTCTCTCTCTCTCTCTCTCTCTCCATTATTTTATGTGAAAACCATTTATCTAATTTCCTTTTTGTTTGGCCATTCTTGATCGTTTTAATTTATCGTAGGAGAAAGGATCTAATTAGGTTGTTCTTAAAGCGAATTTGGCTATATTTTATTTTTGCCCAGTTTAGTTGGTAGTTTGGGATTCGAGGGGATTTGCCATCAAAGAACGATATGGCCCATTAGGATTTTTCAGTAAGTTCCCCAAAACTGTTAGGATTTAGAAGCTTTGAACCAGTTCACCAAGCCAATCGGTATTAGTTTAGGTTCTATATTTCTTTTCAATGTCCTTTAACACTCAAGTTCAAATGATCTTTGAAAGGCTTATGTTGATAATTTCATTGGTATTAGTTTAGGATGGACAGACTAATTTCATAGAATAGTAATTTGGCAATTACACATTACCAGTTTATCCAATTGGTGTTAGTTTAGGATGGACATACTAATTCCATTATATTGTTGTAGTAAAGAAAAGTTGTGATACACATGAGTGTATGGGAGTATGTTGCTCATTAGAGAAGTTAAAAGCTTTGTCCTTTTTCTTTCCATAGCGGCGCATGCACTACATGTTAAAATTTAATCTAATAATTATATTTTTCTCTATATGAAAGTAGTGGATTCCCAAGCGCATGCAATTTAATTCTTTCCAATGTAGATTGATATGGGGGGAAGGGGTGGGTGGCTAATTGTTGGCTACCCTTCTATCTTTCAATGTATGTATGGTAACGTGTCAAAGTTTGGCTCTTTTGATTTCTCCTGGAGGTCTCCATGCACTGTTCTATTTAGTTTATTTATCTATTGGTGGTCATAGGGCAACATTTTACTTTTACCTCCCTGATCTAGGGCCATTCACTCATCGTTGCATTCCATTTTGTCCTTACTCTTTAACTGTTCTATCTCGTGCTGAGTGGTTGATGTGTAGGGGTTTCGTTTCCGGCTCTTCGTGATTGGCTCCTTCTTGTGTTCCTCTCCTTTTGGCGGTTCTTATGATGTTCATGTCTTCCTATTTTGCCCGACTATTGTTTGTTGCTTACCGGTCTCTTAGCTCCAGCCTTTTGTTCCCCATCTTTCACGGTTCTTGTGATCTTCGTGTTGCCTTATTTTGGTTAGTCTGCTTTATGTTTCTTCTTATTGTTTGTTTCTTAGCAGTCTCTTTGCTTTCCACTTTCTTACTAATCTGTTATGACTATTTTGCTTTCATTCTGTATTTTCAATTGAATCTCCTCAATAAGAATTCCTTGCTGGTGTTTTCAACTTTAGATGAACTGTAAATCCTCAAAATTTTCATCTTTGTTGCGTTTTAGTAGTCAATGTGTTTATCATGTTAACCAATGTGTTTTTTTTCCTCCTTAATACATGTTGTTCATCTCTACAGCACAAAATATGTTAGGTGCCATTATGGTGGCTATTATGTTACCTTTTCCATATGCAAGTTGCAATTTCTCTATTTTGTTTCATACCAAATTTGCAAAATAAATCCTCTTTGACTCTTTGGAGTGCAATGGTGGATATTATGTGTTTTTTTTTCTTAGGTCATTTATTCTGAAATCTTCTCTTTTGTTGAAGAGCAATGCTTTCTTCAAATGCTTCTGCTCATCAGCTTTGTTTTACTTTAGTACTTTAGTCAAATAGTTTCCTCAATGGGGACTGAACTCCTTTATGTTCATGTTCATCTTTATATATCTCCACCAAACATCAAGGAGTTTATGTGCTTCTTTCCTTTATGTGAAAGTGTATATGGAGAATGGTTCCTGCTTATCTCAGAGTATACAATTGGATGTTGGTTTTACCAATTTTCTATCATAATAACTATTTGTTAGTGTGTCTGTTTACACCATTTTTTTTGGGTTAATTTACCTGTTTATGTTAAGCTTGCACAATTTGTACTAGATTTTCTATTTTGCCCTCCAATACTATGATCTCTTATGGAATATGAAAAAAAATTATAATGTCCAAAAGTGGTTAGTTTTTGTTTAATAATTACAGTCTACCTTCAAGATGATACTAGAAAGTACTAATACTTTAAGACAATATATGAACATTGGAATTTTTTTTTAAAATAGACTATAAGATTTCTGATTGCTGGTAACATTGTTATTCATTGTAGGTTTATTCCATTTCTGATGCTGTGTCTAATAATGTGAAGCTCCTGGAAAAAGAATTGGACCAGATTGGGCAATGCAGCACATTGATTTCATGGATTTTCTCTTTACACTTTTATTACTTCATTCTTTACTGGCAGAAGAAACTTACATATTATTTTTGCTTCTGTCCTGTTTATTCTAACCGAGTTGTATGCTTTCTTGGTGGATGATGACCAAGTTATCGACTGCTCTTTTGGTGGTAATTCTTCAAGCATTGGTCTATATCGTGAAGGAGAATTTGATTGGATATGTGGGTAAGATCATCATATCATAAAATGTTTCTTGGTTTATAGACGCCTTCTGTTCTACTTTTGTACACTGAGGGTGGCCCCCTCAATTCTATCCTTTCCAGCAGGAAATAAGAGTTTTTGATCATGGGTTTTATTTGGAGTATACATTGTTTTCTATTACTTATTAGAGTACTTTTACAATATTGATGACACATTTATGTCTCATATTAGTTTTGACCATTTCAACTCTGTTTAGAGATGTATCCAAGTTTTGTATGGGAGGTTATATGATTCATGCAAAAGAGCCATGGGTGTAGCCACTTTTTTAATGGTTTTTGTTTGGTAGAACAATGAAAAAAGAAGAGAAATAGAGGAGCAGGTGAAGAGAGAATAATGATTTATGTGGAATTCAGATTGTTTGTTTTTCTCTTCCTTATAATTGTGCTTATTCTCATTGAAAGTAGTGCATGCTTGCTTGCTTCTTTTTTCTCCCTCTTAGTCACTGATTTAGTAAGTTCCAAACATGTATTTCTTATTGCCTTATATATAGGAGTGGCAGTTCTTTTTTTTTTTTTGTGCATAAATGGGTACTGGAGAGGGAGATGTTTTCTAATTGTCTTATTTATTTCGACAGCTCCCACCGAAGCATGCCTTACCCGGTGTCATGCAGGCTTTAGTTGGCTTGGTCGAGCACCAATTCGGACTATCATATCTGATCGTGTCGTCTATGACCATAAAAATAATCTTCACAATAAACTAACTAGAATAGCTAGGGCAAGTAGGGGTCGAATCTCACAGAGAAGGGTTATGTGATGAACGATAGAGAATAAAGAAAAATCTTTTCCAAAAATCAAACAGAAAACAGGGGATTGTGAATATCAATTATAAAGAAAACAATTAAACTAAAAATCAAAGCAAAGCAAATTAAATCTAAATCTAAATCTAAAACAGAATATTAAAGCAAACAATAATTATAAAGCATACTTCTTCTCCAGTGGTATGATTCAATCAGATTAACAATGGATCCTCGATTTTAAAAGGTGAATTAAGCATCTTATTCTTGACTGGCAACTGATATAGGTTTCCCAACATGTATTTTAGATAAGAGGCCGATTAAAGCTGCAGTTATCCCTTTTATTCCTTCAGCAATCGATTACTTTCTTAGGGCTTAAAGATCACTTAAGCATTAAGATTAATTAATTTTACACACATGCCTACAAAGTAGAACCATACGAAGAGAAATTTCTCGCCCTCCGATAGACAAATACTCATTAAGTAGCGATTAAACAAACCTAATTTGCTACATACAATCAAACTTGAGTGATTAATTCTAAGCTTGATCAAGCCATAGATCTTCCTCTTACATCGTTAGTGGCCACATAACTCAGATAAGATTCAGAATCATAAAATTATTCTAGGGTTTTGACTACCATCATCAAGAACTTAACACAAAATTATAAGTATAGAAATCTCACCATAATCAATTGATTGAATTCACCAAAGGATCAGAAGTATTAAGGATTTAGCTACTCATGGACTTAGGAAAATCCATGAGAGGCATAAGAATACTTACAGAACAAAGGAGGAACGATTTCTCCTCCTT
The DNA here is from genome assembly GCA_001974805.1 of Corchorus capsularis. Classification (NCBI taxonomy): domain Eukaryota; kingdom Viridiplantae; phylum Streptophyta; class Magnoliopsida; order Malvales; family Malvaceae; genus Corchorus; species Corchorus capsularis. The sequence goes on along the minus strand of AWWV01016003.1, from coordinate 24,699 downwards.
GAAACCCTAGGGACGTCGCACCCCTCTATGGCTAGAGAGGGTGTCGACTTCTCCCTCTTCTAAAACTAGAGAAAACCTAAAAACTAAAGAAAGGTAGAAAAAGAGAATTATCTAAATCTATGATGTGTAGAATTGTGTCTAATGTGTGATTTGTGATACAGGAGGTGGCTATTTATAGTGGAGGAATAGGGTAGGATGGTTAAGCCATGACTTGGTTTCCAAGTTGGATTAGGTGTCATCCTAGAGTAGAATCCAAGTTAGATGAGGACTCTAGAATTTTCTGGAATTGTGCAGGAAATTCGACTTGAATTTCGGGCTTGAAGATGGCAGATCTGGGCTTTGCACTTCAAAAGAAAGTTGTAAAGCTCGGAGTTAGCTTTCCAACGGCTAATCATGGGCTTAAAACGGACATCTGAGCATAAAGTTATGGCCTTTCTACGAAGACTGCGCTAAAACCGGGCTTATATCGCAAATCTGCGGGATTATTGCGGGATTTGGATATTCTTTTGGATATTAGGCCTACAAATTGGGATTTTAACTCCAATTATAGGTTTATATGGGCTGAGTATATTCCCATATAAATAATCCAAAAATCCTCAACTTCAGGGGTTCATCTGGACTTGGCTTCAATCCTTTGCAAATAAGCTCCAAATCTTCAATTTTTACTTCTTGAATTAATTCTTCAATTGTCTTCAAATCTTCAAAATATCTTCAATCACGAACTTCGCATCTTCAAATCTTCATTCCAAATGACTAAATCCATAGTTGAGTAAAAAGTCACTAAAATAGCTCCAAAAAGAGTGAAAAACAATAAGTTTTCACTTTTCTTGTCTTCAAGACCTAAAAACACAAATACCAACAAAATAGGGTAAAAACACATATAAAAATAGTAAAAAGTATAGAAAAATAGCTATAAAAACATGCATAATTTGAGCTCGATCAATATCCGACTACATCCATATGGAACAACGTCAAGGTCCGTAGGGATCCTTCCCTAATTACTCTTGTCCGTATTGTCATCAAAGTTGTCGAGGCTCATCCAAACTGTGGACATGCATCTTGGTTCCACCCTCCTTCGATACTGGCTTCGGCTACCCTTGGGTTTCCACCACGATCCGGTTGACCTACAGGTCTTACTAGAGAACCCATCGACACTCAAGACAGTTATATTACAGGGGATTAGCAAGTCTTTCACCTCCTAGTCTCGCTCTCGAGCAGAAAATCAGGGAAACCCACCGCATTGATACCATGGATAGGAATTTTACTATAACCATTACTGGTGAAACCAAGAAAATTTACGTTGTTCGCATACAACCTACAAACATGGCTTCAATTTCTGCTACTTTCGACATTTATCCCTCGGATCAGTCGACCATTCATCGCGCGAGACTTGATTTGGACAGAGGCAACGTAGTAGAAGAGGGAGTTGAAGAACGTCCTCTCATAATTCTCATTTTAAATGTGGCTGGTGTGGGGAACCCTAAGGCCTATTTAAGTTAAAATAAATAATGTTATTTCCGAACTCTGAGATTAACATTCTTGCAAAAAACGTACATTTCTTCATGATTAAGATGTGTGCAAATCCCCCGCCCACGGCGAAGCGCGGGCCGAAAGCTAGTAATAATAATAATATGATGTTGAATTAATTCAAGTCGTGGATCATATGTTATCTTAATTTGCTGCTACCCACAAATGCTACAATATATAACGCGTTCTTGCCCTTGTAGCAAAAAAAAAAAAGTTCTTGCCCTGCGAAACTAGCAAATCACCAATCGAAATACAGACTCCAACTATTACAAAAAGACACATTTGCACCATGTTCTGATACATTTTTTATAATCACTGACTAATTTTTTTATAATCACTAATTAATAGCATCTACGACATGCTGAAAACACTGATCAATGCTTTGCTGAGCTCCTTTAATTATTCTAATGTTGCATTCCTTCTGATCCTCTCTAATCAGGCCTGGGAAATTACTGAAAATTTTTCTAGTGTTATATAAGGTGGATCAGATTGGAGATTTAAATTAACACTAGATCCATACCCGCGTGCTTCGCTGCACAGTCTTGGTTTTTTTTTAAAGCATAGAATTATATATGAAACCCGGTCTTGGGTTTTTTTTTTTTTGAAGCATAGAATTATATATACGAAACCCATTGTTAAGAAAATGAGAAGAAACATTTTGATAAGGAAATTGCAAAAGGAAGTTGATGAAGAAGTTGGGCACCAACTCCAGAAACCTGGCATGGAATCAAAACCATGAAAGACTTGATGACATCAAGCTTCAAAATTACAAAGAACTTATATGATGACAGAATTTCTCTACCACTGCAAGTCAAAAGTAAGACATTCTTCTTATAAGAACTAGGTTAGAGCCCGCGCTTTGCACCGTGATTTGCTCAAATTTTAAAGTAAATATTTAAAATTATAATTTATTTATGAATAATTCATTAGTCACATAATATTTGAATTTTAGTTAGCAGCAAACTTGATAAGTAATGAACATTATTTTGTAATAAAAGTTAGTTGCAAAATTAAACGAAAAAAGTATTACTAAATCTTTATTTTACCCATACTATGTAAAACGTTTAAAATTTGTTGAAAAATATTACTAAATATTTATTTTACTAAATCTTTATAATTTGTAGGAAAACATTATTATTTCTTTTTAATGAATAATTATTTAATACAACGTCAGTGGAATTTTAATATTGTACACGTAGGTTAAAAAAGTAATGCATACACCATTTTCTCGACAATCATTATTGTCGGAGAGCATTTGAATTCCAAATCAAATGCAACTACCAGATAAGATTGTGAAGATGAGATAGTTAGATTCAAATACTTCACTTATTGTATTTATCCTTGTAACAACAAATTGTACTATATAGTTTTGAACTCTCAATACAAAAAATAAGCTAAGCTTTCACACCACAATTCTTGTTCAATCTCGATTCTGTTCTGGTATCAAGACCTAGGAAACTCTAGCTGAGTTTTTTTTTCCTTTCACTTTCGATCCATTCTCATCTTCCTTTCTTCTTTCTTTTCCTCTCAATGTCATCAACTTCATCAACAACCCCTACTCTTTCTGCTGCAAACGACGCAACAACCACCAGAAAAGATGATCTTCTTCCCCTCATCACCATCAACGCTGCAGCACAGCTTCCTATCAAGCAAAATCCACAAAATTTCCCTTCATGGAGAGCGCAGCTTACCTCTCTGTTAATTGGTCATCGCCTTACAGGCTACATCAATGGAACAAAGGTTTGTCCTCCATCTGAAATTCCATCTGCTGATAATGCTAACACTCTTCTTCCAAACCCAGCATATGATCACTGGATTCAATAGGATCAATTACTATTACATGGCATCATAGCCTCGGCTACAGAAACTGTAGTTCCTTTCTTTGTTGCTTGCACATTCTCGAAGAGTGCATGGGACAAAATCAAAAAGATGTATGCGAATCGGTCCAGGTCTTGCATGATGCAATTGCGAGAGAGACTTCTTCAACCAAAAGGCTCCAAATCGATGCAAGAATATTTTCAGTTAATTCGACAAAAAGAAGATGAATTGGCTCTCATCAATTCTCCTGTCCATGAGGATGATTTAGTGATACATGTACTCAATGGCATTGGCCGAGAGTTCAAAGAAATTGATGCAGGCATCAGGGCTCGTGAGAGTCAAATACCCTTTGAAGAGTTGCTGGATAAAATGACTGAGTATGAAGCCTTTTCTCCAAAGGCAAAACTCAACTGATATTGCAGTACACATTGCACATATGGCTCAAAAGTTTCAACCAACAAGGCAAGTTCAAAAGTCCTACTTTTCCAATCGGAATACTAATGGTTTTAACCATCACATGCAGAAAAGGTCAAATTTTTCTCCTAGGCTGGTTTGTCAGTACTGTGACAAGCCAGGGCACAGTGCTAAAAGTTGCTATCAACTGCGACCTAAGTCTCAAGGTCAACCTTCTGCTCATGCAGCAACCACAAACTACAAACCTGAAAAAAACTTGTTGTTGGACTCAGGAGCATCACATTATGTTACTGTTGATTTGAGAAACATTGAGAATCCAGAAAAGTACACTGGACCGGATGAGCTGCTTATTGGTGATGGCCGAGGCCTGTCTATTACACACACTGGTTCTACTTCTATTCCCTTCAAAGATTCATCCTTTATTTTAAAAGATGTTCTATGTGTTCCAAAAGCAGACAGAAATTTGTTTTCCATTTCAAAATTTTGTCGGACTAATCAAGCCTCTGTAGAATTTTTTACATACTCCTTTCTTGTAAAGGACTTGATTTCCAGGGAGGCACTAGCACACGGCCGGAGAAAAGATCGAGTATATGAGCTCAGTTCCACAAAACCTATCATTCGCAGCAACGCTCTTGCCTATGTTGGTACCAAAACAACCTCAAATGTTTGGCATCAAGTCTAGGCCATCCTTCCTCTAAAGTTCTTAGTTCTTTGCATCAGTCATTACCTTGTTCAAATAAAGTTTCCCACAGTTTATGTAATTCTTGCTCTTGTAACAAAATGCATAAACTGCCATTTGATGTCTCTTCAATTTCTTCTTCTCGTCCTTTAGAATTGTTATATACTGATGTATGGGGACCCACTCGTATCACTTCTATTAATGGATATCGTTATTATGTTTCATTTGTGGATCATTTTACCAAATATATTTGGTTCTTTCCTTTAAAACAAAAGTCTGAAGTTTATTCTGTTTTCTGCAAATTTTGTACTTTAGTTGAGAGATACTTTAATTCTTCAATCTTAATTGTGTACTCAGATTGCGGGGGAGAGTATGAGAAGCTGAAATCATTCTTTGAATCTTTGGGAATACAACATTTACAATCACCTCCTTATACACCCGAGCATAATGCTACTGTTGAGCGAAGGCATAGAAGCATGTTGAAACTGGCTTAACTCTTCTTCATCAGGCTTCTATGCCACTAATTTATTGGTCTCATGCCTTCTCCACAGCTGTTTACCTGCTAAATCGTTTGCCTACCCCAGTTTTGGACAACATAAGTCCATTTGAGAAACTATTTAAACAAGCACCGAATTACACCAAACTTAAAGCATTTGAGTGTCTCTGTTACCCATGGCTTAAACCTTACAATTCTCACAAGCTAGAACCCAAATCCAAACCTTGTGTCTTTCTTAGTTACTCCAAAAATCAAAGTTCCTATTACTGTTTTGAACCTCAAACACAAAAAGTCTACACATCTCGGCATGTTTTGTTTGATGGGTCTCAATTCCCATTTAGTAGAATGACTTCTACTATCCCCTCGACATCTAACACAATGTCACTCTTGGATTCACAGTCATAAGTTCTTGTTGTTACTTCAGTGTCTCTTGCTCAACCAACAAACTTGCAGAATGCTCATACTCCATCAAACTCGATTGTGCTAGCTCCCAATGCCAACAGTGGAACACAGGTAACGCATTTGAATTCTAGTACAAGTACACGTAAGCATTTCAACTCTATTGTTCATACTAATCGTGTACCGCAAAGAACACATACAATGATCACAAGGTCTCAAAACAACATCTTCAAACCTAAGAAGCTGTTTTTGGCAACTAAGTATCGACTTCCTACTTCTGTTTAGCCCTCCAGTGCCACCATGGTTGTTCAATATCCTAAGTGGAAAAATGCAATGTTACAAGAACTTGATGCATTACACAAAAATGAGACTTGGCAGCTGGTACCACCACCATCAAACAGAACGATAGTCAAGTGTAAGTGGGTTTTCAAGATAAAAAGAAATCATGATGGATCAATCTCAAGGTACAAGGCTCGTCTAGTGACAAAGGGATTCACACAAAGACCTGGTCTGGATTTCAATGAGACATTTAGTCCGGTTGTGAAACCTGTAACGGTGAGGACAATTCTCTGCTTGGCAGTTTTTTATAACTGGCCATTACATCAATTTGATGTAAATAATGCGTTTTTACAAGGACAGCTCGATGAGGAAGTCTATATGACTCAACCTCCCCTTTTTCATGACAAAATGAAACCTGGTTTTGTGTGCAAATTAAAGAAGGTCATTTATGAATTAAAACAGGCTCCTCGTGCATGGTATTCAGCTCTTAGTTCCTTCTTGTAGCAGTATGGGTTCATAAATTCAAAGGTCGATCATTCCTTGTTCATCTATCATAGAGATGGAATTCTTGCTTTCATGCTCATCTATGTAGATGATATTATAGTTACAGGAAATCCGCAAGGCTTTCTCACTTCCTTTGTCAACAATTTATCAGCTCAATTTTCTTTAAAGGATCTCGGAAGCTTGAATTTCTTCCTTGGCATTGAAGTTGTGCCAACTACCCGAGGTCCATTTCTCTCTCAGCACAAATATATTGCTGAAATTCTAGAGAAAACTAGCATGACAGGTGCTAAGGCAGCAAATTCTCCATTGTCTACAACTACATCTTTGAAACTTAATGATGGAACAGCAGCTACTGATGCCTAGGAATACAGGAAAATAGCTGGTTCCTTACAATATCAAAGTCTAACTCGACCTGACATTTCATTTGCAGTGAATAGACTATCACAATTCATGCACAAACCAACACAGTCACATCTTGCTGTATTGAAGAGGGTCGTTAGGTATCTTAAAGGTACAATGTTTCATGGCATCAATATTAACAAAGAGAAGAATTTCACCCTCGCAGTCTACACCGATTCAGACTGGGCTGGTGATCCTGATGACAAAAGATCAACATCAGCCTTTGTGATCAAGTTTAGCTCAACACCAACTTCATGGAGTTCTAAAAAACAAACCACAGTGGCTCGATCCTCTATAGAAGCAGAATATCGAGCCATTGCAGCTGCTGTATCGGAAGTTGCTTGGATCCAATCCTTACTCTCTGAGCTTCACCTAAGCTCACCAGTTCCTACTCCTCTTATTTTATGTGATAACCTCAGTGCAACCTATACTTGTGTTAACCCAGTTTTCCACTCAAGAATGAATCACCTGGCGTTGGATTATCTATTTGTCAGAGAGAAAGTCAGCTAAGGGAAGCTAACAGTGCAGCACATACCCTCCACATCTCAATTAGCTGATGCACTTACAAAAGCATTGTCTCACCAACGACTCCAAGATCTAATGCTCAAGATTGGAGTATATGATGGATCCTCCATCTTGCGGGGGAGTATTGTCGAAGAGCATTTGAATTCCAAATCAAATGCAACTACCAGATAAGATTGTGAAGATGAGATAGTTAGATTCAAATACTTCACTTATTGTATTTATCATATATTTGAATTATTGTATTTATCCTTGTAACAACAAACTGTACTATATAGTTTTGAACTCTAAATACAGAAAATAAGCTAAGCTTTCACACCACAATTCTTGTTCAATCTCGATTCTGTTAATTATTTGATACATTGTCAGTAGAGTTTTTATACTACAAATGGACTATTAAACTAACACATACACTTCATTACTTAATTAATAGTGTATTTAATATTGAAAATATACCCTAAAAAGGCACATATCAACCCTTTAACCGCGTATTAAAGTCTGCTAAACTCTACTGACAATGGAGGATCATAATTTTCCTATCTTAATAACATTGTAAGCTTTATAATAACGATCAGTATGCAATACATTGTCAATGTAAATTTTAGACTCCATAAGTGGGTTAAGAAGTTGACACATACTGCATTTCATGATTAATTAAATACTTAATATTGATACATATTCCTTAAGGGGACACATGTCAACCCTTAAAACCATAACATGCAGTCTGTTAAACTCCACTGGCAGTGTATTGTATAATTTTTTTTATAGGATTATTATACAATACACTGTCAGTGTAAATTTTGGACTCCATAAGCGGGTTAAGAAGTTGACACATACCCTATTTCATAATTATTTAAATATAAAATATTAATACATACTCCTTAAGGGGACACATGTCAACCCTTAAACCATGCTCTTGCAGATTGCTAAACTCCACTGACGGTGTATTGTATAATTTTTTTATATGATTATTATACAATACACTGTCAGTGTAAATTTTGAACTCCATAAGTGAGTTAAGAAGTTGACATATACCCCATTAACACATAAAATATACTATAGTTAAGTTAATTTCCCACCGAAGAAGATGACAAGGATCGGTATTAATTTCTTGATTGTGCTTGACATGTTTCCCATATACCTGTTAAATAGCATGACAGTAACTTCTGACTTAATTAGGTATGGGATATTAAGCCATCAACTACAATGGACTTAGCATAATATTTCTATAAATATTGTAGCTGATGTCATAGTTATAGCGTCAACTTCAAGTAGATGAAGATACAAATGTGCCTTAAAAAATTTCTCATAAGCATTTTGTTCGCGCCAAAAAATCTCTTTGGAGATCTTGGTGAAAGGGTACCGAGCGTGCCAACCAATTTTAACCGGAAATTGATAAAAGGGAGCAAGAGAAATAAAAGTTCATTTTTGTAGGAAAAATGAAATACGAAGTGCGGAGAAAAGTAAATGAGTGCTTGAAGTGCAGCAACACAAAATAAACCAAACGATTTGTGAATCCTGAATCAAAGTCACACATAAGTGTTTAAATCATTGATTCCAGATTTAAATGACAAAGGAAATGCTGTGAAAAGGTTATTTTCTTGTTTCATTGACAAAGAGATGAGATTTGATTACAACCAAAATGTAAATACAAGAAGAGAACTTGTAAAAACAAGGTTGAAAAATAAAATAAAAAGATTATCAAGTGAGAACTCGATTCACAAAGATGATTTGAAAGCGCAGGGGCTTGAAAGGATTGAAAGCACGGAGCTTGGTTGAAGATTTTTCTCTGAGGAGAGTTGTTTTGACCTGGAGTCTGAGTTGTGATGTTGATGATGAAGATTGGCTGTTGTGTTGTTGTGTTCCAGTCCAAAATATCGTTGGTGGATGCCTCTTTATATAGGGGAGGGTTGGCTAGGGTTAGGAGGACCCGACGGCTGAGATTAATTCCATCCTGATTCATCTTGATCCTCTGATTTTCAATTGTGAATCAAACCCCTTAAATCAAGGGAATTCTAACCAACTCAATCAGCCACATAATCAGCACGTTTTGACCCTTTAAATGTGATAATTATCACATTTAATTACATAAATTTCGAATTCCAGAAGGTTCCAAAGCTTGGTGCAGCAAAAAGGGGTGAAAAGTCAAGTACAGCGAAGCAGTATGGTGCAGAGATCACTTCCAAACGCCACCAACTTCGATTCTTCATTACTTGACTAATAAATTACACTTAATATGATGCGACTAAGCTCTCATTTAAGTATCATCAAAATCGGATTAAGGAAATGGCTTAAACCGAGCTCAATCAGCCATGATGTCCTTAATTGCAAATTTAGTAAAAGTTATGAAAAGTGGCAAATATGGCTTGGTTCTTCCATATAGCTTATATAACTCATGTAATTCAAGTTTCAAAGCTAATGGTGCAATCGCCATGCTTAATTGGTCCCGGGATTGGATTCTGTCCTTAATTGCAAAAAATACAAGTTTCCCTCCGAACTCGGAATAAGCTGAAATTTGGACAGAGTGTTCTTCATGATAGTTTGAACAACTTTAATAAAGGATGTTACCCCAAATTCCTTCATCTTCCTTTCCGAATTCTGAACCCTAATCCCTTTGTCCTTAATTGCAAACTTATAAAAGTTTTAACCCGGGAAGGGCCTGATTTCAATTTCTAGGACATGGGCCGTCCAGACCCAATTTGTACAGTAGATGGGGTGGCTCAAATGTGTATTCAACATAATTTACTTAATTTCTTTAATTTAATTAATTAAATTAAAAGAAATTAAGGATTTAAAGTCAAAAGTCAATCTTTTTCCTGGTTGACTTTGGCCTATGGTGGACTAAATCCAACCATTCATAGGACTTTTGGGAGTAAATCTCAGCCCTTGATCTTGTACCACCATGTACATTTACAATTTTACCCTAATTGTAAATTGTGGTATAAACACATTTACTTCAACTTACAAATGTGAAATCACACTTGTCTAAGGCAGAGCTCTCTACATCTTGCTTTGAAATGTTTGCAATTCTGCAAATATGATCTGTAGAAAGTACATCATCTGATCATCATAGTGTTTCTGTTTCCTACCCTTGTCAATATAATTTGTATTTGAAACCCTCTTCTTGCTTGCTTTGAATTTCAAAGCTAGAATTTTAATAAAGTGTTTCAGGATGAATTCAATATTTGAAAGCTCCTTCTTCACATGTGCTGAAGAGTAAAGTCATCAAACCTTATACAACAATATGGAAACTGATTAATTAGATTAGAAAATTCGACCCCATTTTGCTGCAAATGATAGTGTGTCTGCATTAATCTTTTCTGGCTTTGTCTTCATAAGTGCAGTGGCAGTGAATGATAAACAGGATCAAATGTTAGGTTTGGGATGTAATATACATAACTCCAAGCTATTACTGGTATTTTAAGTATGTTTTGGCCTTTGGGTATAATTGCATAAATCTGTCTATGAACAAAATGCCAAAAACAACCAAATCTGTGTTTTCTTGTCTCTGTGAACAAAAAAGAATTACATTGTGGTTTCAAATTTGTCAATGAGAATTAACAGAAAAGAAAAAAAAAATCATCACATTCTGTCAAGTATTGTTGTCAGTTGCTGATAATAAGCTCTTTCTTCTTTTCTGAATCAAATAATAGGCAAGCCCTCCCACAACCAGTATGATAACTAAACCATCGACTACTCCCACCACAATTAAGACCCATTTCTTCACACTAGGCTTGTTGTGACTGTCGCGAATTCCTTTCGGAACCTTAACCATGTAACTCAATCCTGATCCTCTCTCAACCTGCTTGACGCCTGCAACGAGCCTATAAAGGAAGCATTCTTGCAAATTTGTGGACCCTTTTCCGGATGAATATAATGCAGCAAGACATTTACAGTCACTTAGGCACAAACTTGCACATGTTGCCTTGCTAACATTAACCATTTTGGAAGCATCTCTAAGTACACTACTGACACCATTTAATTCAAGCATTTCAACCTGAAGTCCACTACAGAAATTCTTGGGATTTCCCTCATTGCAATCAGCAGAATTCATGTCGTTTCCTTTCGTTAAAAGTCGTATGCATGAACAAGCATTGGAGAATGTACAAATGCCATAAGGTTTACAAGCTAGAGGAAGGTCACAAGTGGAGTTGAGGGCTTGAAATGAGGCTTCAAATTTTCCACTGATAGGTGAGTACAAATAGAGTCCTAGATTCCCAGTCTTATTCCCCAGTGCTAAAAACCTCAAGGGCTGGATTCTCCATGATGCAATCTGCGCGATTTTTTTATGTTTATCATTGAATAGCTCTAACCCTTTAGAACCCAATTCAAGAAATGTGATATTTCTGTTCTTGGAAGGCTTAAATTCCCAGTAAGAATACTTCAACTTACCTGAATTCAGGTAGAGAGCAATCTTGTTGTGTTGGATTTCGAATGTGTAGAATGAAGTTGAGTTTCTTGGAAATGAAGTCAACCGAGTAGCCACATCTAGCCTCTGTCCCCATAGCATTACATCAGTTGGAAAATTGAAGCTCTGCCATTTTATCTGGTTCAGAACATCAACAAGGACTAGGTTACCTGTCTTCAAAATTTGTAATCTCTGCATTCAGACAGGAGAAATGTCTTAATTTTCTAATTCCCTTCACAATCATTCTACTAAAACTAAGGCACTATTTTGAGCTTTAATTACCTCCACACCTTGTCCAGCAGTGCCGGTTCGCCACCCAACTCGGTCTTTGGGACCCTTAAGCTGTAAATCTCCATCTTCAGTAAGCTCAAGAACGCAGACATCAGAGGCGTAAAACTGGGAGTAATGTCCAGAATTCCATACCTTGACATCCCCAAGAAAAACTTCCAAAGAACATGAATATTTCCCTTTAACAGTTGCTTCAGCACTCAATGCAACTTTAAAATTGGGTTCCATCAGATTAGCATCCATAAGGAAAGCTCTCCCAATGAACCCAGAAATGAATTCCAAGGGAATTGCAAGGCTTACCCTATGCCCAACATGAATAGCAGAATCACAGCTCCCATGGTTGAACAATAGAATAATGCAGCAGAGCATACCATAAAGATAGACTTGCTTCATGACTCTTTAAAATTTTCTTTTCTTTTTTCTGGAAGGATTGAAGCAAGGAAAGAAAGGGAAAAGGAAAGGGAAAGGGAAAGAAAAGGTTGGCATGAGTGTGTGAGCAGTGAGGAACTTTTTGCAAGTTTCACACCCCCCACTTCCAAAAAGGACTAGAGCTTTGATTTGTTTTTGTTTTTGCACTGTTAATTGGGTGACACAAATGGAGTTGTGGGGTTATTGATGGCATTAAGGTAAGGGGATGGGATTGTTAATTACTCAAATTTGCATACTCACTTAATACTACTAATTAAAGTATGGGTACCATTAAAGGTAAAGCAACAGAAGGTTGTTGTGCTCACAGGCTGTCCCCATGTGGAGCAATTAAGGGGTATTTTATTAGCACCAAAACTAATTTAATTATTATAGCTTTTTCAGGTACCAACCAGCAATTTTTGGTCAATCCATTATCAACTATAGTCAAGAAGATTATATTTCAATTTTCCTTTTTTTGGCTTTGTTTAACTACTTATAAACCTGCTCCTCCACTTGGAAGGAAGACGAGAATCTTGCCTTGAGAATCAAATTACTGATTTTGGGGCAAATCTTGTCTTGATATAAAACTAGAAAATTTCACCAAAATTTCTTTGTGGGGTCCTTTTTTTTTTCTTTCTTTCTTTTGAAAATTAGAGATGTAACATAGCTATTTTGAGTAGAAGAGAGTATGTATCATCCATTAAATGAAATATTCAAATAAGGTCTTCAATTTAAATTTTGCCAATGAAGAAAATAGGTGTTCATTACAATCCAATAATAATCTAATAATTCAGGCCAATCTCTTGACTTTACGATATCTCCCACATAATTCGCCAACCCAAGTCTTTAACCAGCATTAGTCAAGAACCAAACAACTTACTCCACACACCGTTCACACAGCTGACATGGAAATCACATGTGTCAAGGATAATTGTACTATGCAGACGTAACCAAGTATGTACGTCAGTGCGTATATATATATAAATTATATACACACACAAGTAAACCCTCATTCTTTCTAAGGATGCGTTTAGTAGAACGGTGCCATAGCGGTGCGACTGACACTTTTTATGTACTGTATAGATGAGATTAAATTGTACAGATCAAATTAGGAACTGTACAAATGAGATTATTAGAGCAACAATAGAAACGAAGATTACACTTAAGACTCCGTTTGGGTGATGCATCGGTGCATCGGCACAAACGGTGGTGAACCGGTACACAAAATAGAGCCTAAGACAATGACACAGCTGAAAACCCTACTCTTTTAGCTCATCTCTTCTCTACTTTCCACATGAGGTTCACCGGTGCAATCAAAATTCAAAAGATACTGACCCCACACCCTGAGCTCTATGTCTATCTTTCTTACAAGTCTGACGGCTCAAAACTATGAGCTTGAGGCTGAGTAACATATAAAATTAGTACATTTCCTCGAAGATCTCGACATCAACAATGGAGACTAACAAAGTGTTGAGTATAACCTAAAAGTCCATTATTCTAAGAAAGTCCATCAAGGCTTAAGACCCGTCTAACAGATATAAATAGCCAAGGTATAACACATTCTCTAATAAGAGGAATTAGGGTTTACTACTATCTACTCTAATTGATTATTCCTAAGAATATCTAACATTCTTCTTACCATACAGAGGGATCCGAACTGACTTGAACATCGGAGAGGGTCCCCTCCAATCACCCGGGGCCCTATAAATATGCTCACTCAGAGTTAACCAAGATTCAATCTTTTATTTGGGCAATAACCAAGATTCAATCTTAACTATCCAACTTTGTGAAAAACAACAAAATTTAGCCCATACATTTCTCAATTGTGTGAAACTTAAGGGTGCAGCAATGAGTGCAAGACTCAAGTAGTCAAGTGATGAAGACAGAAATTTTGGAAGTGGGTCCTATTTGTTGATCTATTGAGGTTGGGTCAATCGAGTGCGTGAGTGCTGCCTTTTACTTCCCTTTTGAGTGCGCAGGCGGCCAGGCGCTCCTTCACTTTCGAGTGAAATCATGAGAACGGATATGGGTACCCGCCACGTGTTACAGAACACTGCCGCCACATGGCAAGTCACTTTCTGCTGACTCTTCTATCACGTTTGGATGACGTGTTCACTTCCATGTCAGCATAACAATTTTCATTCTTCTTTCTAATGTTTTGGGTCAATTCAATTTCGTAAAAACTGGAAATCTGAAAATTCTTTTTAGGCCCAATCATATGATAATTTGGGCCTAAAACGGTCCATGCTCCGAACCTAAGCCCGGAAGTTTAAAATTTCTTCTTTTGTCGCAAGAATGACTCTTCGAAACCGGCGGAAAATTGATACCGTCAAACGGTAAATTAAACCATCTCCACCCCATTCATTCCCCCTTACTCCTCGGTGAGCTCAACCACCATAAACGGCGCATTTAAGTTCGCCCCGCCGCCTTTCCATTATAAAAATGCCGTCTTTGCGCGGAATAGTTCGATCCCAACTTTGTCGTCTATCAACCGCCGACTGTGTTTCCCGCCAAATTCCGCCTCCATTTTGTACTTCAAAGAAGATAACTTTCGCCCAGAAACCCAGTTCCAACCGTGCTGCTAATTCTTCAGTAAGTGCTCTAATTTCTAATGTAATTTTATGAGTAGAGAATTTTGAGCAGACTTTGGTTTTATCACATTGCTTGTTGATCTTTTCTTTTTTCTTTTTTTTTTTGGTGCTGAATAATTAATCAATTTGGTTAAGCAATTAGAAATGAGTTGTTTCATGATAATAAAACTATTACATAGAATTAGAAACTTGCTACCATGATGGCTGCAGGCTAGACAAAATTAATATGTTGATTGGTATGAGTGAAATGATGGGAATTTAATTTTGGATTAAATTTAATGAGAAACAACAGATTGCTGCTGATATGGCTTCTAGCAATGTAACTTCCAGTGTTAAACAAAGACGTAGCAGTCAATTTTCACAAGCAATGGAGTATTCTGGGACAGCAAGTGTAAATAAGGAGCAATCTCAATCTAGCTATGCAAAAGATTTCCCAACACTGACTGTTAGCATTGGTTCTAGTTCAAAAGGCAGGAACTCTAAGAGGTATGATGTTGTTAATTCATCGGAACATGAGGGAGTTGCAAATATTGCAAGTCCTCAGAATAAAAGCTCCACTTTTTCCGTTGGTCATAATGGAAAGAAGAATGTTAATGTCAGAAAATCTCCTTCTGGCAATAGCGAATCCGTGAGGGTAGTAGGAAACAATGGTTCTGATTGTTCTGAGAGTTTGCCTAAGGTTGAGAGATTCAATATCTGCTCGCCTGTGACAAGAGATTCTCACATACAGAGAGTACTAAGGCCTGGAATGGTTTTGTTGAAACGATATATCTCCCTCTATGAACAGGTATGTGCTCAATGCATTCAGATTTAATGCAAACTACATTCTCATTTTGTCATATATTTTACATCTCTACCGATATTAGCAAATGATTTGATATTTAGGAGTATGGGAACGTTTCTTATTGTTGTGACATTTTGAGCTAAAACACATGAATTTTCAGATCAATATTGTGAAGACTTGTCAAACGCTTGGTGCAGGCCCTGGGGGGTTTTATAGGCCTGGCTATAAAGATGGAGCAAAACTTTGTTTGAACATGATGTGTCTCGGTCTGAACTGGAATCCTCAAACAAGAAACTATGACAAGCGACATCCTGTTGATGATTGTGAGCCACCAAGTATTCCATTTGAATTTCAAATGTTGGTTCAAAGAGCAATCCAAGATGCACATTGCCTAATCGATAAACATTCCACAGTTAGCAATGCAGAAGATATACTTCCTTCAATGTCTCCAGACCTATGCATCATAAACTTTTATACAACTCATGGGCGACTTGGTCTCCATCAGGTCTGGTCTTGTATTTTTATTCTTTTTATTTTATTTTTTTTCTGTATGCTCGAGCATTTGGTAATTCAAGAACAAAACTCTGATCTACTGGAGACTTTTTGTTGATCTGTTAATGAATTTTGGTATGCATCATATGTGAAAATCAAACAGCTGTGTACAACTTTTCACTCAATGCTATCTTTACTTTGCAGGATAGAGATGAAAGTAAGAAAAGTCTCCGTAAAAGGTTACCAGTTGTCTCCGTCTCTATTGGGCATTCAGCTGAATTCTTATATTCCGATCAAAGGAGTGAAGACCAGGCAGACAAAGTGGTGTTGGATTCAGGAGATGTATTAATATTCGGCGGTGAGTCTCGAATGGTCTTTCATGGGGTGCCATATATCATTCCGAACTCGGCTCCTAGGGATCTTTTAGCAGAAACAGGGTTACGTCATGGTCGTCTCAATCTTACCTTCAGACAACTTTGAAAACCTTGAACTCTAATCCAAACTGTATGTGGTTATACAAATCCTTTTGCTATTGCTTTCTTTCAGTGCTATAACTCTATAGAATAGGTGAAAACATGTACTGCAGCTTCATTTGGTAAGAAATGTGTAAATATAGAAGCAATATTTATAGAAAGTTCAATTGTTTCAAACTGTTCATTTCTACTTGATCTTACATTACACACCTCAGCATGTGCCACCATTGGCAAGATTTATAATGTGAATCATGTCAGAACAAGATAACTTATCAAAGCAATAAAATATTCATGACACGCATGTCATGCATCATTGGATTGCAACAAGATAAGATACCCTGTTATCACAATTTGTGGTGATTACCTGGCATTTTGGTTCCCATCTTCCTTGCCTAGCAGATCAACATCATACATAGGATATTTTAATACATTTTCAACTTTTATTTAAGAAATGATGAAGTTATTTTTACATCCCATTGGTTATATTTAATATAAACCAGTCATACAGGAGATCTAATAAACACCAACACCTTTTAATTTTCTAATAAACATCATCACAATTTTCTACTTATTGATTTGATCTGTATTCATATGATAACTTGAAGAAATGAAAATTTGCGTGAAAATAGAATCATCTCATTTTAAAAGAAACCGGAAAGACGGGGATTTTAGGCGCTTCATGATACAAGTTTATACACAACGTAATGATAATAACCACAAAGTACTTATAGATCATCTACCAATGAGGATCATCAACACGATTCGACCTTAAAAGAAGGGTCTGATATCGAATCAACTGAACCAACATTCATTGGCAATATAAGCCTCAATGTATGCCTAGTCATCTCGTTAATGGTTGATTAGATCTTCCATTATTGGAACAATAACATATTAGGTAGTTTGACATAATCATTTCAAATCAATCAACATCGTTACCTAGGCGGAGTTTGCTTTTAATATTGTACCATCTACAAGAAAGGTTGTTTATCTTGTGCCCTGTAAATGGGATACAAACAGAAAACTCCATTCTCTCAAAATTATGTTAAAAATAGAATAATACAACAAGCTAAACATGGGAGAAGCAAAGAGATGTGGAAATCCTACACGGCAAAACATATAATACAACAAAATTTTAAGGTGTCATCTGGTGAACTTGGATGGTGAAAGGCTCTTTTGTCTGAAATAACATTTGACCTTACCAATAAACTTACACTTGTCTCCTTCCAATCGTCATTGTCTAAAACATAATTGTTCATCATCAACATCATGGCTTTTGTGACCGTAAATTATAACCACAAGTTTTAAAAATAAAATTTATTGCATTTGCTTTTGGAGGGATATTGGATTTGTTTATAATTCATGATGAACAATTTTATTGATGGAATCTGATTAAATTGGCATAAACTGGAGTTCACTAATAAGTCTGATAAGGTATATTCTTTGCCTTTTGCTCGGTTTCAACTTTATCAAAAGATTAAAACAATAAAACCTAGCTACTATTATTTTGGGAGACGTCATTACAAAACCATTAATGAAAGTATTTGACAAAACTAGGTTAGATACATTACCGTTAACATCATCTTCTTCATCTATCCCAAAATTTTAACCAGATACATGAGGCTGAATCAGGCATTTTTGATTTCTGAATTTTAGAATTGCTTTTGTGGGGTAATGGATTGACCAAATTCCTCCACTTCCACATGATCAAAACCTTAGCTACCAATAAGCTGGTCCAATATGACTACCGGATATCAAGGGTTTGTAATAACAAAACAAAAGTCGTGTTTTAATGGTAGGAGGAGGTTATAAGATCATTAAATCTCAGGTTTAAATCCCACTTATAAATATAGATGTTTTCTAATTATATACCCCAAGAGATTGGTTTTGCTTAGCTTTTGAAAAGCCCTCTTCTCCCTGGTTGTACTAGTTTCAGTGAATGTTTTGTTTTGTAATTTTGTATTTAACCTAAAATAAAAATCAGGTTCTCAAAACTTAGGCCAAGATGTGAATTGAGCATGGTTTATGGGATAAATGCATGATTACAAACCCCCTACTATTACTAATATCTTAGACAATGCAAAAAAAAATGCTGCTGTTGGGAGACCAATCTTAGACAAGGAGTTGCTAGATCTAGGGCTATCATATGACTTAGCGGTCTTAGACCACTCTTATGTACCAAAAAAAAATCAGTTACAGATTACTGTAATTTTTTTGAATTATGATTGCTTTATGGGGTAAAGAGACGAAACCCCAAAATAGAATATATGGATAAAACCTAAAATCTGAACCAGGTAAATTAGCTCTAAATTTGAATTGGGAAATTGTTACACTTGTGATTTCCATCCTCTCAAATCTCAGACATGCCATGAAAATTCCGGTGGTGACAAAATTTGGTGTAGTTTGAGAGTGATGAAAACCAGGCTGCAAATTTCTAAATTTGGAAAATTATAATTTGATAAATTTTGATGATGAAATATAAGTTTTTCAATTTGACTGTAAATTAACTTAAATGACGTACTTTTTATTTTCTATACCTGATTCTCTAGTTATGGAACTTTTGATCACCAAAACTAATTAAAAAATTCAACACTCTGCTAACATGGTTATCGGAAAGCTCATATGCATGATTTATATATGTGGGATACGGCATATATATGATAATATTTAATATATTGCGGCACAGATCATTGAGTGACTTAATTATGATAATTAAGTAGAGAATTAAAATTAAAATAATAATAAGGCTAATAATAATGTTATTCTATGAACAATCCAAAAGGGAAAAAAATGGTGGTGTATAAACTAAAATTTTGCCCATGACTTGCTTAGTCGGAGAAAACAAAGACAGGCGTATACATATATAATTAAATCACTAACGCTGCCAACAAAAAAATCACTAACGTATACCGGACATGTATGCCTATAATTTGTCTAATTAATGGCACTATAGCTTTTCGTAAATTATTCCCTTTGGCATTTAATATATAGTGAAGCTAAAGTAAAGTAAAGTACACAAACATGAAACATTTTATAGTGTAGTATTGAATATTATAGAAAACATTGATTAATCAATGAAGTAATGTTGTAGAAAGCTTCTTTTTCTTTTTTCTTTTTTTTTTCCTGTTGAGATATCATGAGAGATTTTCTCCATAAAATTTGGGATTGTATTGTAGGATTAGCTTTAAACTTCTAACTTATATAGCTCCTAAATCTCTAATTGTAGATATATATGTACCTTCTATGTAGAAATCAATACAATATATATAGAAGAATTTCTTTCTTTACGGTGAAAGTTTTCTTTGTTTCATTCTTTTCATACGATATTGGTTACATTTTTTGGCCAAGAAAGAAATAAAACAGTGAAATAGAAAACAAAAAAAATGCTTTTATCATCAAAAAGAAATCTGTTCTGTGATGTGTGTCAACTCTCCTCATCCCACTTGTAGAGTCCAAAATTTATACCATCAGTGTTTCAAATAATTATCCTTTAATTTAAGAAAAAAACGAAAATAAGATGTCATAGCAACAGGAGGCGATATTTATATATTCCCGTTTAATATAAATGATAGATATACAAGAGGATGCTGGTTTTGATTTGTTCTCTTCAGATTATAACATGAATAAAAATTTGCTTTTTTTTTTCAATAGGAATACATACAGTTAATTAATACAATTAATTGGGGAAGGGGAATGGGAAGGTAATGGTTAATTCGAACCCCTTCCTCCTAGGTGAACTTTTTAAGATTTAGCCATTAGATCAAGAACTCAATTTCTTGGAGAATCATTTAGACTATTGTAGAGTTGATTCAAAAGATAAAAACTTGTGTTCTAAATTTCTTAATTAATGGTTTTGATTTGTTCTCTCCGGATCAACATGATAAAAAAATTATAGCTTGGAAAATCATTTGGATTTTGTACTAGATCGGACAAATGATACAGAAGATTATATTTGTGCAAAAAGTTAGTTGCATGTCTTATATATATACTCCTATTATATTACAAATATATGAGATTGTTCTAGAAAGATTACAAAAAAACTTTTAAATCTAAATTTTATTTGTTTTCATGAGACCAACGTGTTAAATTAAATTTATAATTAATCTGGAGAATCATTGGACGGGGTATGCAGTATATTAAGAAGATTTTACCAAAAAAAAAAGTATATTAAAAAGATTGAAAATATCTATTGCTCAATCTTACTAAAAAGTCAATTTAGACTTAATTTGGATAGAATCTTTTAATTTGACTGATTAGAGATTATAAATGTTTCAAAAGTCAAAACCGGGAGCTCCGTTAAAATGGGGTACAACTTTTTCGTCGGATTAATTAGGATTGGGGGCAAAAGGTTGTATCCCTATTTGACGAATTATCCCAAATTTAACTAATTTTGAAACATTTTACCCCAATCAACCAAATCAAATGAGTTAATTCTACCTTAAATTAGACCTAAATTGAAACGTTTTGACTTGAATTAAGCAATTAGCCAAATTTATGTATTGTTAAAATTAAATTGGTTCACATGGAAGATTTTTCCAAACATAGAAGATCTTTGTATTATATTACCTATATAAATATATAAATAAATAAATAAATAGAATTACTTTCTACAATTCTAAAATTAATTATGCTGGGCTAGCCAAATCATGATGAATTTTGGTGAAATATATCCAGCTACTAATAAGTTTGGGTTAATCGTTACATTTTAGAGGAGTTCATGTACATGTGTATGTATAGTGTGTATGTGTGTATATTTTTATTGAAATGCTCTACATAACATAGGAGGCAACCCTAGGGAGGCCTCCCTCATGCATCTCACTCTGATCATGATCATCTCAGGATTTGAATGTGAAATCTCTCACACAAAGCTTCAAGTAACTTTAACTATTGTGATGCCGCTTAAGGACATATATATACATTTTTAAAAGACTTGTTTAATATATTAGGATTAAAATTTAAAACGATGAGATGAGACGATGAAAATATTGTACGTCCAATATGTACTTGACATATATATCCTTAAAAAAGTACATCTCTTGACATAGTAATGCATGTACGAACACACACCCAATAACAATATTCAAAATGGTTACCAAGAAAAGGGAAAAAAGGAAATGGAGTATATACATGCATATGTTCTAATCAAGTGGTAAATAAAAATCCTTCAACTTTCATGGCTCTTGACGTCATTCACTAAATCACATGAAGATTCTTAAATCAAAATTTAGGTTTCATTCCAATTTATATACTTACAAAAATCATAACATTCTAAAGACGGACAAAAAAAGTATTTTTTTTCTTTACTTTATTATATTATTTGTATTAAGAGTTTCTAATCATGTTCTTGAACATGTTTATTGTTTTTTGGCCGAAGAACATTTCTGAACAAAATTGCCCATTAAAGACAGATCTATGAGATGGGGAATCACTGTATGAATAATGGTCTTTGTCTTCTTTGTCAGCAAAACTTGTTAGATTAAAGACCACTTGTATTATTCATTTTAAAACTAATACCCTTCGTATTAATACCCTTCACTTTGATTACCAAAAAAAAATAAAAATTACTCCATTTTGAAACTGAGAGAAAAGGAAAATATTATAGAATGGTGTTGTGTAGTTGGCAATGGCATCACATAAATTCACTTTATTTTAGCACGCCTCATAAACAAAACTTATATGGATCGATGTCACAATTTTCACGTGACAATAACCTTTAAATTCCTTGTTGCTTGTTTAACATCATTTTATTTCAGGATTAATCGATGGAATTCTAATTAAATTAACCCTTAGCTTAAGAGTTATGACCTCTTATTGGGGTCTCAAATTCGAATCTAAAAATATATATTACTATTAATTAGTAGGATTATGAGATGGAAGATGACTATATCTTTTGTTAGCTTTCATGTACTTTACTAATACAAATATATGGATGAAAAATGCTACTATTCCACTAAAATCTTCATGGAAAGCCAGATTATAAGCTGTTGGAAAGGTAATTTCTTTTTTCTTGAAAAGGTATAAAATAAAATTTAATGATTTAATTTACCATAAAACTCCTTTTCCATTTTCTAAGAAAACAAACACTTGCCATATAATCTGATTTCCAAAATTTAGTGAAGAAAACAATGAATAAGGTAGTCCTACTTTTAGAAGGGTGTGACCTCGTGGCACTGTTTAAGTGGACGGTTAATTTAATGCCAGGTAAGAATGGCATGAAAGTGTAATTTTAAGTGTAAAAGAGGGGTACTTTGTCCAGCCAAAAAACAAACTCAACAACTCAGAAGTACACGTCAGCATCACTTCTTTCCAATTCCCTATATAATGTTTCCCTCTCCTTCTCTCCTTCCTCCCAACGACACCAGCTCCCTCCTTGTCTCTATCTCTCCCCTCCACATTTTCCTTCCCTGACTAAAAAACTGCAAATCAATCCAAACAGGGTCCTACATTTTTCTTCCGTGACTAAGAAAGAGAGGCAGCGGCGGAGATTTAAGGATGCAGAGATTTATTATTCCGGCCAGTAGGAGGGTATTGTCGGAAACTAAATATTCTCTGCGCTTGTTGCAACAACAACGACGCTGCTTCTCCTCCCAGGTGGTGGCTGAGAAGGAGGCGGACTCGGAGTCTGATACCAACGATGTCGTTCTTCCCAAAATGCCCCCATTTGATTACTCTCCGCCTCCTTACACCGGTCCTTCCGCCGACGAGATCCTCTCGAAGCGTAAACAGTATCTCAGCCCCTCCTTGTTTCACTTTTACAACAAACCTGTAAGTTTTTCATTCTTTTTAAATCTTGAGATAAACAGCACGAAAACTGAATTGAATTTATTTAATGACGTATAATGAGGACGTGTTTTTCTGCATGCAGATCACGTTTTGATTAAATTTTAATTTGAAGCTTTTGATTAATTAACAAAATAACAAATATTACTGTATAATAATTTCAGTAGCTTCATTTCTTTCCTTGAGGAAGAAGAAATTAGTAGAAATCATTATTCACCACTGCACTTAGTATTTAAAAATCGGTTGGCTTGCTTCTCAGATTCATTGAATTGTTCAAGTGTGGCATAAATTTTGTCCTTTATTTGAATTTTTATTTTTCTTTTCTTTTCCTCCTCCGCTGTGGGTCCCGGCTGTAGCTAACTCTTTCTTTGTTTTCTTGATTAATGTTAATTTTATCAAGAATAGTGATGATGATGATGATGATGATGATATAGTATTAATTAATAGGAATAATAATAATTGTCTTTTTGTTTTTTCCTTCTCAGCTAAACATAGTGGATGGGAGGATGCAATATTTGTTCGATGAGAGCGGGCGTAGATACCTAGACGCATTTGGAGGGATTGCTACGGTGTGCTGCGGCCACTGTCATCCCGATGTGGTCGAAGCAATCGTCAACCAGACCAAACGTTTGCAACACTCGACTGTTCTCTACCTCAACCATGCCATCGCTGATTTTGCTGAGACCCTTGCTTCCAAGTTGCCTGGCAATCTCAATGTATTATATACTTTTTTTTTTCTAAGTATTTTTATATTGGTTTTTAAATTAATTATTGTAGATTGATTGCTTGCTAGTTAGATTAGTTTTGGTTGCATTATAATTGGCTCTTTCGTCAAGTACCCATATCATTTCTAAGTTCTAAATGGTTTACCGAGTATTCACTAGCTACTTGTTTTTGTGAATGGATTTATGTACTGTTGAATTAGTCTGAGCTTGTTAATTGCTAAATGAACAAGTCTGGATAGCTTAAATGATGATGGTGGGTATTATATGCATGCTGCACGGATGATTATAGGATATGTTAAGCTCATGTTACTGTTGAACTTGGATTGAAGAACACATGAGGCGTTTTGCATTTCTGTCTGCTCTTTATGAAAATCGGTCTCTCTATTCTGTTTCTTTTTTTTTTTTTTTGGCCAGCTGTATCTTATTTCTTCAATGCATCTTACATTTGGGTTTATGGGTTTGTGGCTGTGTAGGTGGTATTCTTTACAAATTCAGGCACAGAGGCAAACGAGTTGGCAATGATGATTGCAAGATTATATACTGGATGCCATGACATAATTTCATTGAGGAATGCGTATCACGGGAATGCAGCTGGGACCATGGGAGCCACTGCCCAAAGTAACTGGAAGTTCAATGTTATACAGGTATGTTGTAACTCTGTTTTTAACTCTGTTTTTAATTCTGTATATTCTTGAAAGTTGAAGCTCTTCTTTATT
>AWWV01016002.1:0-25005 GCA_001974805.1 Corchorus capsularis | reverse complement strand
ATAGTTTAAATATATTTAAAAACCGAACCGAATCGGACCGAATCGAGAACCCGAGGAACCGACTTAGTCGATTCCAAATCTCCTCGGATCGGTCTTCGGTCCCAAAAATAATCCATTAGTTCCCTCGGTTCTGAAATAGAACCGATCCGAATGGACCGATCCGAACCGATGGACACCCCTACTGGCTACCGACCAAAAAAACTGCCGACCATGCATCAACATACACTGGCAATCCTTCATTTTTCTCATATAATACAAATGGGCCCTGTTTATATTTCATCATAGTCTGCAAACTGGACTCCCTTTTGGACCAAAATTTCTAGCTTCGGTCGGATCAAGTTGAACAACTCCACAACTTTAGTGACCCTTGTTGCCCAATAGAAAAAGGTATTCATGTGGCTGAGATGGTAATAAACTACTCAAGGTCAAAATACAAGTTTGATGTCCAAATATATATCGATTGAGAGGACGTTAATTTTTCATGTTCGCTCATGGGGAAAAGAAAAATTGGTTATCTTTATGTGCCCAACACTCATTACTCTTTTTTTTTTGGGATCGAGATCAATTCAAAATAGGTTAAAACCTTTGTAGCAAATGCGTTTTCAGAAGATCAATTTTATTTTCTTACCCTTATGATCCTATGGATTTATGGGGCGTTTGGTTGGGGAGATCTTTGATCGCCTGTGGTGATCTTTGATCGCCTGTGGTGATCTTGGTAGGTGATCTCAAATCATCCCGTTTTAGAGTCGTAGAGATAGCTTATTATCTCAACCAATCATTTAATTTAATGGTTTTCTTAAATTACTTTGACATGCTATTTTCTTCTTTTTGTTCTTCTATGGCAGTCTTTGGCAAAGTTGTCTCTCTTATGAACAAAATCCTTCTTTTGGGTGAAATTCTCCATAAAAATTGAAAATAGCCCAAGATTAGGGGATGCTAATATGTAATTTAATGAATTCAGCAGCAATCACGGCAGACTTTTGGATCGACTATATATATAGCCTCTTATGTAAGCAAACAAGATGATCGATTTATGAGGAAAAGTGAGATAATTGACATCATTCATGACCTACACAATTTCGTTACTATAAACAATGGAGGAAGAGAAAATATGAATAGTTTCTGACTTTTTGGGATAACAATCATAGTCATGTTTCATCTAATTTCATTTGTTCTTTTGTGTTCATGTCTTCATGATGAATATTCAAAAAGACTACAATTAGATTTTGTTCGGGAGAGAGGGAGAGAGAGACAAGAGACAGAAATATATATAGAATTATACGGAGCACTAGGAGCTTTGGAACATTCAAAACCCAACAGCTTAAAGTGAACCTTCGTTGTCAAACAAATGAAAACCAAAGTGGGTCACTTGACTTGATCTTCTTCCTCTTCCCTTGTTGCTGTTTGGTCACAACACAAACACATTGAAATTTGAGGTGGCACACTAAATAATTGTAACCTTTTTCCACGTTCATAGGATTTTTAAATATATAAAAGACATAGAAACATATTAGGAAATTAGTAGGATCAATCTTAGTATATATAGGTGACGGTATTAGGTTTGAATTTTTTTTTTGAAAGACAAGAAAATATTAGGTTTGAGTCTATTAATAATCTATTCAAGTAATGAGAAAACCAAATAAAGAATGTAGTTTTCAAATATGGCTAATTGCTCAAATAGGTCCCTAACGTATATGAAAATGCTCAATTTAGGGTCTATGGATTTAATTTGGTTATATAAGACCCTAATGTATGCGAAAATGCTCAATTTAGGGCTCATACTTCTAATTTGGTTAAACAAGGTCCTAATGTATGCGAAAATACTCAAATAAGGGCCCGACATCCGCATCCCACACTCAATTTCCAATTGACATCAGGTCTTTATTTGAGTATTTTCTAATACATTAGGGTCATATTTAACCAAATTCAAAGCATGGACCCTAAATTGAGCATTTTCACATACTTTACGGTTCTATCTAACCAAATTTAAAGCATTGGCCCTAAATTGAGCATTTTCACATACGTTAGGGATCTATTTAAACAATTAGCCTTCAAATATGGGCAAAATTTAAATTATACTAATATATATTCAAAAAATTATATCTCATATATCCACTGTAAATGGAGTTTAGCAGATTGCATAAACGATGTTAATGAGTTGGCATATGTCTTTTTGTTGTATCTTTTTTTAATATTACATGCATTAAGAAAATGAGACATATGTGTCAGTATCTTAACCCGTTTGTGACTTTTAAGAACTCCACTAACGGGTATATTAAATATATACTTGTCCTATACAGTAAAACCTCTATAAATTCAAAACGTTGGAACTATGAAAAATTATTAATTTAGAGAGGTTATTAATTTATTGAGTATTAATTTTTATGGAAATTAATAATGTTGGGACCATGAAAAATTATTAATTTCGAGAGGTTATTAATTTATCGAGTATTAATTTCTGTAGGTTATACTGTACTCCCTCCTTTCCTTTTTAATTGTCCCTTTTAACCGATTTATTTCTTTAAGAAAAGTAGTTAATTTCAGTTAGTTTCCTAAATTCTATTACAATTTCAGTTAATCTTCCTATAATGGCCTTAAGCCATTGCTTCTCTCTAATTAAATGTATGTTTGACATTTTAATTAAACTTTTCTTTCAAGAAGGTTATTTCTGGAAAGAAAATATGAGAGACAATTAAAAAGGAACAAGGAAAAGTGACAATTAAAAAGGAACGGAGGGAGTATATTATATTGATTCACGAGATTCCAAGTTCCGCGTAGTGATCAAGAGAATGAGGGAGCTCATTTAAAAGGTTAACGCGTAGTTAATTTCAGTTAGTTTCCTAAATTCTATTACAATTTCACTTAATCTTCCTATAATGGCCTTAAGCCATTGCTTCTCTCTAATTAAATGTATGTTTGACATTTTAATTAAACTTTTCTTTCAAGAAGGGTATTTCTGGAAAGAAAATATGAGAGACAATTAAAAAGGAACAAGGAAAAGTGACAATTAAAAAGGAACGGAGGGAGTATATTATATTGATTCACGAGATTCCAAGTTCCGCGTAGTGATCAAGAGAATGAGGGAGCTCATTTAAAAGGTTGACGGGGGTGAGTATCGGGTTGGTTTCAACCAAAACCGACATTCTAATTTATCAACCAACAACCGACCCGACTAAATAGGAAACCGACAAAACCGAAACCAATTGGTTTCGGTTGTTTTTTCGGTTTGAAATTTCAATAGTTTAGCAAAATGAATTTCAGGGAAAGAATTAAGAATTCCAGACAAGAGAAGAGAAGAAGAGGGAAACAAAGCACTCTGGTTTCCTGAACTTTATTTTACTACTTCAACCAAGCACAGCAGAACCTAAATTGTAAGTTTATTTATACAAATCAGATACTAATCATAATCATACTGAGTACATACTCATCAATCATCAACTCATCATACTCTCATACTTATAAGTATAACAGTGTTATAAATTACAGACCAATTTGGAGACAGATATACCCTATAAATACCCCACTTACCTTAGCAGCTACATTTCATGGATCCCATCCCTTCTACTTACGTCTCCGCTACTTCGTCCTATTCTTAGCTAGGCTACACCATATGGTCGATTCCTAGGCTTCAACGTTAGACCTTACTTGTTCTGCTCGTCTTTCGGTTCTTCTAAACTTCCTGCCTAACGACTGTACAAACAACATATTCTTTCTCCTTAACGTCGATTCCCCCTTTTTTGGCCTGGCGCTAGTTCTCCTATCATTTCACCCTTGATTGAAATCCTTGCATCATAGTTGTTCGGCTAGGTTAGGGTTTATTCAATCCCATAATCAAAATGAAATAAATTAAAATAACCCTAAAACTAAATTGATCAAAAGAATTATCTAATTCATGAATAATAAGAAACTTGTTTGAATTGAGAATTTCCAACTTACTCGCTTGGTTAGGGTTCTCCTCCATTTGGGGAAACCTCAAAATTCAAATATTTGCCGATTGAAAGAAGAAGTGTTTGAAGTAGATGAAGACGATGAACAAGATGAAAACCACGGGGGGCAGTGCCGGAAGTCTGCTGATTGCACCTTGAGTGTCGGAGTTAAGAAAACGAAGGGAGAAGAAAAGAGAAGAAAAACAATAAAAGGAGAGAGAGAGCCGAGGGAAGGGAGAGAGAAAATGAAGAGAATAAAAAAAAACCCTTTTATACTTATTATTTTCTTATTTAATAAAATATATTACAGATTAAAAAAAATTGATTTTTGGATATATATATATATATAATATATAATTAAAATTAAAAAATAATTAAACCTATATGTAAAAAACATCGTTTTGCATCTTCTATTTTTCGGGTCGGTTTCGGTTTCAAACTTCATACCTCCAACCGATCCGTTAAACCGCCCATTCCAACCATTTAAACCGACAAATCAAGATAACTGACTCATTTCAACCAATTTGTCAACAGATCAAGTCGGTTTTGTCAAGCATCCAACCTAAAACCAATTGGCTATAGGTGGAGAGGCTCTTCATGTATATAAGACACCCTATCATGTCAAACATAACCAATGTGGGATATTACCACGCACTCTAATACGCCCCCTCACGTGTAGCCTGGAACATCATCAGGTCTACAGGTGGACACAATCGGGTCCGGGGCAACGAGACAGACCTGAGCTCTGATACCATGTCAAGCATCCAACCTAAAACCAATTGGCTATAGGTGGAGAGACTCTTCATGTATATAAGACACCCAATCATGTGTCAAACATAACCAATATGGGATATTACCACGCACTCTAATAGGTTTCACGGTTTAACTGAATTTTGCTCACTCCTAGTTGAGGTTCGATCCCCAGCCTCCTTACCATTTGTACACCAAAAATTTCACGAGATTGCCTATTAAGTCCAACATGGGGAAAGTTTGACTAAGTTACTCCAATTATCTATCCTAATAAGAATTAATGTATATAAGGCACCCAGTCATATCAAACATAACCAATGTGGGATATTACCACGCACTCTAATACACCCCCTCACGTGTAGCCCGAAATAGCATCAGGTCTACAGGTGGACACAATCGAGTCCGAGGCAACGGGACAAATCTGAGCTCTGATACCATGTCAAGCATCCAACATAAAACCAATTGGCTATAGGTGGAGAGACTCTTCATGTATATAAAACATCCAGTCATGTTAAACATAACCAATGTGAAATATTACCACGCACTCTAATAGATTTCAAGGTTTAACTGAATTTTGCTCACTCCTAGTTGAGGTTCGATCCCCAGCCTCCTTACCATTTGTACACCAAAAATTTCACGAGATTGCCTATTAATTCCAACATGAGGAAAGTTTGACTAAGTTACTCCAATTATCTATCCTAATAAGAATTAATATTGAGAGATAAACTCCGTGCATGGACGCATTATAAATGGTCACCCAAATTCAAACTTTTATATTGCGTCTGACGACATATTCAGCTGTTTCATTTGCATGAAAAATATATATAAGAAAAAATATTTAGAATATTCTTCTATATATATACATTCAATGTTTCTGTTAAAAAAAAAAAAACATTAACACTACTTAAGTAAGATGTCTTTAATGGCTTTTTGCAGGCCAGCTCGAAAGCCCACCTTATTGTAGGGACAACGTTTAATTTGTAACCCTATGGTAGGCAATGGCAGCATTAATATGTGCTTGCTAGTGCTAGCTATGCCTTTTTTTTTTCTCCCCCAATATGCACAAAAGGTAAAGGAGTAGTTTATAGTTTTTTCAACCATCCCCTCAAAGTCCTCTTAAAATTATTTTTTAAGAGATTTATGCTTCTTCTATACATAGATATATAAGAAACAATAATAATAAGAAATAAGAAATAAGAAACAATAATAATAGAAAGTGAAATTATCTAAAAACCAATCCAATTTTAACTTCTCATGACTTGAAGAACAAATGAAGAGGGGTATTTTGGTATTTTCATATTCGGTTTTTTCGTTATTTGGATTGATGATTGAGGGTATTTTGGGAACTTTGTGAACAAGTTACTATTTGTGGGTCTCACTATCCATAAACTAATATTTTTCTGTTGGATTATTTATCTAATGATCCTCATACTTTTATACTTTATGCTATTTAGTCCTTCACAATTATAGGTTGGACAGTTTAACGCGTTGGCTTTTATTTTTGTATTTTCTTTTCTATTTGTCCGATTAAGGTGATTCAAGTGTCTACTAAAAGGTAATTTCATGATCTACAAGTTTCATGAAGAATCAAAAGCCAATTTTAATGTTTTGATTCTAAAAAATGCTTCCAAAATTTTGTGGTTTTGATTGCCGCTCAATTTAATATCGTATAATTTTTTGTTCTTATGTCCGATTGAAGTTATTGAAGTGTCAGGTAAAAGGTTATTGCATGATTTACGACTTTCATGAAGGACCCGAAAGTTAAATTTGATCTACGAGTTTCATGAAGGGTTCAAAAGGGAATTTTTATGCGTCAAGATCTCTATTAACAAACATTTTCTTATTTGGATCATTTATCAAATGACCCTCATATTTTTCTACTTTATACTACTTAGTCCTTTACAAATTCTATCTTAATCTAATGTTTAAGATTTATTTTTTATTCTGTGTTTTATTTGTCCAATTAAGTTGATTCGTGTGTCTATTAAAATGTAATTTCATGATCTACAACTTTCATGAAAGACTCAAAATCAAATTTTTATGTTTTAATTCAAAAAAATGCTTTCTAAATTTTGTCGTTTCGATTGTTGGTCTATTTAATACCATATAATTTTCGATCCACATGTCCGATTAAAGTTATTCAAGTGTCGGTTAAAAGGTTACTGTATGATCTACGGCTTTCATGAAAGACTAAAAAGCTAATTTTCATGTTTCAATTCTAAAAAATACTTTTGAAATTTTGTGATTTCGATTGACAATCTATTTAATTTCATATTATTTTTTATCCAGATGTTCGATTTAAAGATTTACAAAGATCCCTTCATAAAATTTTCGACCCCGCAGCGAAGCGCGAGCCAAAAAACTAGTTATATATATAGAGTGCATGCATGCTTTTTTTTATTATTATTATTTTATTATCCTCAAGCCCTTTAGGTCTGATACTAATATTCCTTAAATATAAACAAGTCTAAATTAATGAACATATTCTTCATTGGACTACCAATATGCGGATTTAATTTCTTGGCCAATTTAATTTATTTGATTGTCGATTGACTTAATTAGAATTACATGCTTTGTTGCACAATCCTTCCTTAAATCTTTTGCTTCTAGTTGAGAATATGGGATTTGGCTCCCCAGTTCTCTATTTGGACCGGAGAGGCCAGTCTATCTTGAGATACTGACACATCTCTATTTGTAATTGGGATATGCTACATGCCCCGCCTATTTGTTACCGCCGTCCTATCGCGCATGATGTGGCAAAAAACGTGGCTTTACATTTCATATCTCTTGCATATAGAATTTTAACGCCGTTAATTACCCTTTTTCGTCAAAATAAAGAAAAACAGCAGATATAATCAATCTCTCATATCTCTGTCCAGTTTCTATTAGTCAAAGGATTTAATTTCTTCTTGTTTTGCTTTACGATTTACAAATTTCAAATCTATCTCTTTATATTGCCTAGGTTTCCAGCACCCACACCATTCTTTCAAATCATTTTCAACAACTTCCATGACTGAAGAGAAATCCCTGGCTAAAATTCCTATTTATTGGGTAAAATGATTAGAAAACCAAGGTCATGATTATAGATGCAATATTAATCCAATTTAATAAAAGAAAAAAAGAAAGCATGTACCATTTTCAAGGATGATTTCCAAACAAAGTTAGAAATTGGCACTAAAACGTTTGTGGTTTTATTCATTGAGACTTGCAGTAATGAAGTGATGGCTTCTGATGATATTTATTTCAATGAAGCGCAGGGGAGCATTGAAGATGGGGAAGGAGATAAGATTTTTTGGGTTAGACGAGGAGAGATTGAATTTGGTTGTTTAGTTTTCTTGAGGAGATGAATCTGGTACTTTTTTCAGCAGAAGGAGAAAGGCATAACGATTTTAAGCAAAAAAAAAAAGGTAAAACTTAGCACCAGAAAATTCTAAACAAAAAATCAATAAAAGTAACATTAGGGTACTAACGTTTTACCCTAAAAAGAACCTAACGCTAACGCTTGCCTCTTGTGTAACGTTTGTTGAGTTGTGAACGTTTGTCTTTTGTAGGTCCAGCATGTGCCATGTGACACTGACGTGTCTTTGACACGTCAGGAGCGTTCATTTTGCGGGAAGAGGGGACGGGGCAGGAAGCATTTCTCTTTGTAATTAACGGTTAATAAGTTAGCATAGCATTTTAACTGCAAACACAAAAAAAATAGAAAATCCAGGCACCCATAGTTATCACAAAACACTTTTCCAAGATAACAACAAAACCACAACGCGAGAAACCATGATCCAAAAATGAACCAGAATTGAACTTCGAGAGGTAGCAAAGTGAAGAAGCAATATGAAGAAAAGATGAAATTCCAGAAAACAGATCAGACGAAGAGAAAGTTTGCTCACGAAAGGATTTGAAAGACGGGGAGAGATGAATTGAGGAATTTGAAAAGTTGGTTTGATGAATGATGATGTTCTTTGGGATTGTAAATCTGAGTGGGTAAATTAGTTTGGTTTTCTAAATCACGATTTATTAATTATTATTGGTTTATCGTATGAGAATCCATTGATTAATTCAAAATTGCTTGGACTTTTATTTTAATGGAAAAGGACGAGAGACAAGGTGGAAACTAGTAGGAGTGAAAAATTTGCTACGCAGATGTTTGGGGATTGTTAAGTGCTATGCTAATTTATTAACCCTTGATTACAAATAGCGACATGTGGCAATATCTCAAGATGGACTGGCCTCTCCAGTCCAAAGAGAGGACTGGAGAGGAGCCAAATGGATCACCTAAGTTAGATTCCGACGTCTTATGTATGAAAAATATAAACATGTCTGAATTAATGAACATACTTCATTGGACAACCAATATGCGGATTTTTTTGGCCAATTTAATTATTTCGATTGTAGATTGACTTAGCATGCTTTGTTGCACAATCCTTTCTTAAATCTTTTGCTTCTTCTTGAGAATAATGATGGATCACCTAAGTTAGGCTCCGGTGTCTTATGTATGAAAAAAAATAAAAATCGTATACCCAAATCCTTTGAAATGAAAATTTACACTGTTTGATAGAAACCTAAAAGTCGTCATTATATGCTCTAGTATGCTACTTCTTTCTCTTTTGCAGACAAATAACGGAGCTTTTGGCTTTACACAAGATTCCCATTAAATCTGAAATTTTACCCCATTGATTCACTGGTCGTTTTCAAACTTGAACATGTAAACATTAGGTAACTATATCAGTTGTAATCAAATCAAACAGAGAATTTGGAATTGTCTTAAATATAAGACTTTGCCCAGTTAATGTTTTTCCCAGTAAACAAGACAGACAATGGATGAGACATTGAGGGGATACACGTGGGTGGTGTTTGTCTAAGCAAATTGATTAATCATTTAAAAACAATGATTTAAACGTTTAAGCTTTAGAATTAATCAATTGATTAATGATTGTGTTGTGAGCTTTAATTTGTACCTTCCTACTGATTAGTGATTACGACCTACTGAAGTCACGACGCATGTGTCAAGGTATATGCTATAACTTCTTATTTAAAGCTATAGCATAATTTTAAGTATCTTAATGTATATATGTGTGTGTTGAAATTCATGAGTTTCCATATCCACTCCTTTGTATTTTGCTTTGGACTACTAGAGTTACTTTATGATTGAAAATTTTGGTTCTATTCTTTTTATCGTTATGGTCATTTTTCTTCTTCTTGTTTTAGGCCTATGATGGGATTGAGTAAGTATTATATATATTCAATATTCAAATATTTCAATATTATGGAATTTATACATTCACTATGATTATATAAAGATTAATTACGTACATTATGATTCTATCACTTTGAGTTGATTTGCTTCCTGCCAATAGTCAGAATGGTGTCTGAGATGAGATTACGTGTTTAATAATAACTTGCAATTAACTTATATCGACATTGAGACATTTTATTAACAAATATTATACCCAAACTAATTAATTAGTTGTGTTGAGAGATAATTATAGATTATCATCAAAGGAAAAATGTTTTTTGCTCCTCCAAGTTTTTGTATATTAACTTCGCACCCTATATAACATCTATTCCAAGTGTTGCAAACTAGTAGTACTTGGTTTAAAATAGCTTTACAAACTTATCCATTGTTTAAATATTATTACAAGGCACAAGGCATCTATGTGACCTTGTACTGTCTTTAAAAGGAAACTTAAAGTCAATGATTTTGATGATGAATGTTTTGGATGACTATATATAAACACACACACATTAAAATTGAACATTTTCTGCTAAATTTTCTATACAACAATGGATATTTATAAATTGGAAATTGTTGCTTCCGTTTTAATCCTTGTAATCATTGATGATAAGGGTTTTTCTTTTCTTTACTTGGTGACGATCAATACCAAACGTAATGATTAAATTAAGTAATATTGATAGTATTTCTTCAAAAAAAAAAAGTAATATTGACAGTATAGCGCAAACATTAATTAATAAAAGAATTAAGAAGAAGATAAATTGTCTAGCTAGATGATCACTGTGTGTTGGTGTGTGTGTGTATATATATTATTATTATTATTATTATTATTATTATTATATATATTATATATTATTTTTAACTACAATATATTATTTTTAACTACATAGAAAATTACTAAAAGGTCAAATTGAGAATTAATGTGCTGCCTCCTTTTGGCCATTTTTGGTCTTTTCACACTTTTCAGGTGACTAAAAAGTCCCTCTATGAGTTTCCTCTATTTCTTTTCCTTCTACCCTTTTTCGTAATTACACTTTTCGGATGACTAAAAAGCCCCTCTATGAGTTTCCCCCATTCCTTTCCCTTCTACCCTTTTTCGTAATTACACATTTCCCTTCCTTAATTGTTTTTAATTAATGTTTAATACTTTTAATTAATTGCTTCTAAACCCTAAACCCTTAATTACTTTTAATTAATGTTTCTCTCGCTGTTGTCTTTTTTCCTCTCGCCAACTCAGTTGCTGCTTCATTTCAATACATCGGTTCTGATCAATATTCAGGTTTGCCAAAAATTAAACATTTCCATCACTCCACTCTGTTTTCACCTTCATATCTCTTTCCTCTTTCTTCTTCGTCTCCATCCCTTCAACATGGGTCGTTCAATATTTTTCCCATTCTGAATTAAAACCATTATTTGTTCAATGTGAGTATTATTATCCAATTAACAATATATTTTATTACCTCTTTGCACTTCCTATTACTTACAAAAAAAAAACATGTTCTTGACCTTCTTAATTTTGGATGTCTAAAAAGTTAGCTTACAAAGATTTATGCAGAAACATAATTAAAACTAATCCATTTAAATA
This sequence comes from Corchorus capsularis, assembly GCA_001974805.1. Classification (NCBI taxonomy): domain Eukaryota; kingdom Viridiplantae; phylum Streptophyta; class Magnoliopsida; order Malvales; family Malvaceae; genus Corchorus; species Corchorus capsularis. The sequence continues at coordinate 13,514 of AWWV01016002.1, read as the reverse complement.
ATTGCATTTTTACTGCAACCTTATATAATCCAATCAATTAATCAATCACGCACCACTCTAGAACAAAAAAATGTTCTTGACCCTTATATAATTGATTATATTAATATCCTTATTCAATCAGTTAATCAAGCGCCACTCTAAAATAAAGAACGCCCGTAGCGCCAGCGCGGGCTAATATAACTTGTATATATTATTTTTGTCCCCTATGAAAATTACTAACAAGCCCTTTCAACTTTTAATCTGGTGCCACCTTATCGCCTCATTTTGGTAATTTCTCACATCTAACATATTAATTTAAAGCCCCTCCTTAACCATCCATTATACTGTATATCTAATTAATAGCTAATTAATATCTAATTAATAGTTAATTAATATTGAATAAATTCAATATGATTAAAAGGGAATAATAGCTAATTAATACGCAATTATTCCCCTTCATCCTATTTTTTTTATTACACAAGAATATTAGAAAAAAAAATGATTAAAAGGGAATTATGCTTCTCAATATTCAAGCCTACTGATGACATTAGCCTACATACCTATTATTCCTCTTCATCCTCATTTTTTTGATTGGACAAGATTATAAAAAAGATGATTAAAAGGAAAAATGATACAATCGTTTTTCCTACTAAACTTTCATTCATTTTAAGTGTTGAATGATATTTTATTTTAAGTAAATAATTAACAATCATTCCATTACATATACAATTTGATAAGAACCATCATTCTTATCTTTGGACTTTTATATAACCATCATATAGAAAAGGTTAAAATCTCAATTAGGGCCCTGAACTTTGGCAAAATGGTCAAATAAGTGCCCAAACTATGAAAAGATCAAATTAGTGCCTGAACTTTTCGATTTGGGTCAATTCAGTCCAAAATGTTTTGGATTATTTACATTTAACAGACTTATAATATAATATTTTGGACTGAATTGACCCAAATCGAAAAGTTCAGGCACTAATTTGACATTTTCATAGTTTGGGCACTTATTTGACCCTTTTGGCAAAGTTTAGGGCCCTAATTGAGATTATAGCCTATAGAAAAGACCAACAAAACTATATTTGATTCAAGGATTGAATGATATTTTATTTTAAGTAAATAATTAACAATCATTCCATTACATATACAATTTGATGGCTAAAGCTATTCAAATTTATAATTTAACCTATCAAAGACTTAAAATCCAAGAGCTCATTGGATACTCAGAGTCATAAGATCATTATAGGTAGCCATAGCATACCATACCATATTTGATAAGAACCATCATTCTTGTCATTGGACTTTTATATAACCATCATTCTAATTGTTTTACTGATTTCCAAATGCCAAAAGAGCAAGAACTAAAAACAGGACATGATTGTCGAATGAAGTAAGACTAGATAAGAAATAAACTATATTTATGTATTAAATATAGAAAAGACCAACAAAACCATATTTGATTCAAGGATGAATTGCACGGAGAGCAAAATAAATAAAAAGAATAAAATAAAAAGACGTCGACGCGTCAGCGCGGGCTACCCATCTCGTTATTAATTAATAATATGAATATATAAGAAAACAAAACAATACTATCGAAGGTGTTGGTAAGTGCCTTGTTCCAATTTAAGAAGGACTTAGATTCGAGACCTTGCGTTTGCAGTTGCTCCATTGGTAGACTCACCTAGATACGCGACGCTAGTCGGATCCGAATTATTCAGAGCAAAACTTAAATACCGGAAGAGATAAAAGAAAGAAAAAATAATTAATATATTTATACATACTAGTTTTAGCTTTCACGTGCGTTGCACGTGGCCGAACGCGTTTAAATAAAAAATATTAAAATAATTGAAATTAATAAAAAATTAAAGAATTAAATTATTATATTGTATTAGAATTATGTTGAAGTAAATTTTTAATCCAACATCAAATAGATATCATGAAACTAATTAGAAGTCAAAGAAGTCAAAAAATTTAATTATTGAAATGTAACAAAATTACATTTGGTTTAAAAGTTTTGAGTGGTTTTGTTTTGACAACAAAGCCAATAATATCTGTAGAGGGAAAAAAAAATTAGTATTATAAATGATTTTTTTTACGTAGAATATATATTAGTAATAAACGAAAAATATATTATACCTATCAAGGCCCCATTGCTATGGTCTTGGACATCTTCCAATTGAACAAAGTGATGCGGTAAAACATCATTGTGACAAAGATATTGAGCTTCACTAACAATAGTATATTCTGTTAGTGTTAGCTGAATGTTGTTATTGACATTTGGAAATTTCGAGTTTACTTTCTTGACAAGGCTATTCGAAATAATATAGGTATTCATGCTTTGAAAAGTATCTAACAATTTAGATATTCCATTCTCGATCATATAATGGCTTGTATTCGGAAGCCCTACAAAAATAAAATAATTATTATATGAAACTAAAATTAAAAATAAACTACTAAATTCAAAATAATTGTAAAAGAAATTAAATTGTTCATCAACGAAGATCAATTTTACGTATTTCCCATCGCCTCTGGCATTTGAATATTTCTCAATAATTCCTTTACGAATTAGCAACACTTTAATACTCCAATCTATCTGCGAAACTTCTAAATCTCGGATATTTGTTAACTTTGAAGGAGAAGACATTTTCTGCCAAACATATTAAATAAATTATTAATTAGAAAAAATATATGCAACCAAAGAAAACAAAATCCAATAGAACTTTTTTTAAAAAAAAAGGATAAGAAAGAAAATTTTTGATCATGGGAAGCAAAAACTATAGCAAAAATTATAATATATATAATTTATCGTGGAATTTAATTGGCATGAAAAACTATAGCAATAGAAAAAAAAAGGAACAAAATAAAGTAAAGTTACAATATGAAATATTGGATTTTTATTCATTTACAATAAATATCGTTAATAGAGTAATTCAGATGAGTTCTTTATGTATCTATCTTATTCTTTGATGAGTGATCAAGAAAGTGACGGGCCCTCAGTTTTTTCACCTAGCGTAGACTGCAGTCTCGTGAAAGCTAGTAAATCTGTGTGCTTGCTTCTGTTCCTGTACATGTATGAAAGAGTAGATAAGAATGAAACGGATCAAAAAGAGACCTATAAGAATGAAAAATTGGACCATCCAAAGCAAAGGCCCATTGCAAATTTGCTTCAGATTATCTAAGCCCAAATAGGGCGTTGGAGACAAAGACAAAAAGCAAAATTAAATACAACATTGGAAACAAAGACAAAAGGCAAAATTAAATAGGACGTTGGAAACAAAAAAAAAAACAAAATTGACTTTCTTATAATTTAATATATGTATTATAATCTAATAATTAATAATGGAATAATTTATGATAAAAAATAATGGAATAATTAAAATATTATTTAGTAATGGCAATTTAGAAATATGTTTTAAAAAAAGGGTACAATCGAGAATATGTTTTAAAAAAAAGGGTACAATCGGAAAACATAAAGTAATTTCCCCTTATTCGTAATTTTATATATAGTATAGATATAGATAAGAAGAAGAATATCTATAATATATATAAAAGTACGAGTTTTGTAAAACTTTTGAATCGACCATTATACCCTTATATTTTACTAACATTTTTCTAAACTGCCATTGTTTAAAGTTTAAACTGTTATATCTATTAAAAACTCTATTTTTAAATTAAATCTAAATCTTTATAAATATTTTATTTATAACCTTATTTTTCTAATTTATTTCTAAACTGCCTTTGTTTAAACTATTATAGTTTTACTCTACTTAAACTCTATTTTTTAATCAAATCTAAATCTTTATAAAATATTTTATTTATACTATTTTAAAAACTGAGATATATCAGAATTTTCATGAATATATTTCTTAAATGTTATTTTTTAAAGTTTTACAGTTTTATTCTACTAACAACTCTATTTTTATTTAACTAAATTTAATATTTATAATTATTTTATTTTTTGTCATTTTAATCTATACTATATATAAAAGTACGAATATGAGAAACTTTATGTTTTCCGATTATATCCCTTTTCTCAAATATTTTTCTAAATTAGCATTATTAAAATATTTTAATTATGTCATTATTAAAATATAATTTTATGTATTTTTCCCATTGTACTATTTTTTTCAAATATATTTTAAAATTGTCATTATTAAAATATATTTTAACTATACCATTATTAAAATATAATTTTGTGTACTTTTTTTCAAATATATTTCTAAATTCATAATTTTTACAAAATATATTTTTTAATTAGAAATTAATTCAGAAAAAGGTAGGAAAAGTGATATTAGAAGCGTAAGAAACCCTTCATTCTTTTTGACGTTGAGTTATATGTTTTTTATTAGTATGTGGCCCAAAATTGAGGAGAAATTTCTCGGGTCAATTTTTGCAAAATTTTATCTTAAATCATGTACTAAGCATTACGGGTTTTGACTAAAAACGCGTTCTGGAGTCCCGGCTCAGTTTTGCATGATTTTTGACGCCAAGTCTCATTGAAATATCTATATCCATCTAACCAAATCTTACCCACATTGGATTTAAGGATTTGTTTTACGAGCATATGAATCATGTTTCGATTCAATTAGGAATTAATTTGGGAAAAATAGGAAAAACGATATTAGAAGCGTGAATAACCTTTCAATCTTTTTGGTGTTGAATTATATATTTTTTATGAGTATCATAGCCAAAAGTTGAGGAAAACTCCTTCGGGTTAATTTTTACAAAATTTTAGCCGAAATCGTGTATTAATTATCACGTTTTTGGCTAAAAACGCGTTCCGAGACCCCGACTCAGTTTTTCATGATTTTTGACATCAAGACTTATTGAAATATTTATATTTATCTAACGAAATCTCAGTCACATTGGATTTAAGGATTTGTTTTTACGAGCATCTCAATCTAGTTTCGATTTAATTAGAAATTAATTCAGAAAAAATAGAAAAACTAATATTAAAAGCGTGAGAAGCCCTTCAATATTTTTGGCGTTGAATTATATATTTCTTTATGAATATGGTGGCTGGAAATTGAGGAGAAATGTTTCGTGTCAATTTTTGCAAAATTTTAGCTGAAATCGTGTACTAACCATCACAGTTTTTGGCTAAAAACGTGTTTCGGGGTCTCGGCTTTGTTTTGCATGATTTTTGGCGCCAAGTCTCATTGTTTTATCTATATCCATCTAACCAATTCTCAACCACATTGGATTTAAGGATTATTTTTTTACGAGCATCTGAAGCATGTTTCGATTTAATTAGAAATTAATTCGGAAAAAAAATAAGAAAACCGATATTAGAAGCGTGAAAAGCCTTTCAATCTTTTTGGCGTTGAATTATATATTTTTTATGAGTATCGTGGCAAAAAATTTAGGAAAATTCTCTCGGGTAAATTTTTGTAAAATTTTAACCGAAATCGTGTATTAGTTGTCACAGTTTTTGGTAACAACGGACAATGACAAAATGGAACATATAAAAAAATGTTGTATAGAAAGAAGTTATACTTTCATAGCCTATTGCGTTTCAATAATGAGATGCGTTAATTTAAAATTATTTTCATATATATTTAATATTTTATTCAAAAATTGCTTCAATTTAATTCTATTAGATTAGTAATTGATTCATTGACTTATAATTAATTTCAATTATTTTAATTACTTTTTAGTTTAAACGCGTTCGGTCACATGCAAGGCACATGAAAGCTAAAACTACGAAAAGAGTTAGGTTCGTGCAAGGCAACAATGGCAGAGAAACAATGATAAATCTGATGCTTGGGAGGAGGATTTCTTACCCGGGTAGACCGGCGGAGAGGTACAATTTCTTCAGACGGAGTCGACTCTGTAGAAGTAGGATCAGGAGGTGAAGAATTGTTAAGCTCTTGAGAGACATCAACTTCAGGATTTGGAAATAATTCTGCAGAAGTGTCAGTGAAGAATCGAATGGAGCTGGTATGGGAATAGTGAAATTTGGAAGTAGAAGAAAATTGAGTATCTTCCCAAAAAATGACATGATGAGAAATGCGGACCCTATTTGAGATAGGATCCCAACAACGATATCCTATATGCTCAATCCCACAACCAAGGAAACAAGAGAGACGAGCACGAGGTTCTAACTTTTTATGCTCATGTGGCTGAAGAAGAACAAAGCAGACACATCCTGGATGTAATAAGAAGATGGTAATTAGGAGGCTTACCAAATAACCGTTCATAAAGAGAAAGGTTATCGAGAACCGAAGTTGGAGTGCGATTAATGGTAAAAACTGCGGTTAAAGCAGCTTCACCCCAGAATTTTTCAGGGCAGGCGCTAGAAAGAAGGAGGGCTCGAATAGAATCAAGTATGTGATGGTGTTTACGCTCAGCCCTACCGTTTTGTTCGGATGTACCAGGACAGGAACGTTGGACTAAGGTACCCTGTTGATCAAGAAAAGTAAGTAAAGTGGGTGTTTCCTTATATTCCATGGCATTATCAGTACGAAGAGTTTTGATAGGACAAGAAAAATGTGTTTTGACCATGTTGGCAAACTTGATATATTCTTGAGGCATTTCAGAGCGCTGTTTTAAGAAATAAATCCAAGTATATCGAGAATAATCATCAATAAAAATAACAAAGTATTAATAATTACTCATAGATAAAACAGGAGAAGGTCCCCAAATGTCAGTATGAACAAGATCAAAAGGAGAAGCCGAAAAAAAAAGTACTTTTATCAAAAGAAAGAGCAGGTTGTTTGGCGAGCTAACAATGCAAACAATGAAAAGAGTCATTTTTAGTGGATCCTAACAACCCACGAGAAATTAAAAGTTGTAACTTGCTGGCAAAGGCATGGCCAAGACGACGATGCCACTGAAGAAGAGATGATTTGGAAGTGGTCACAGCTGAGAGGTGTTGGGCTGAAATTTTGGTGGCTGATAGATCGGAGCACGAGCTATTTGGTGGTGTCGGAGGTGTCGCAAACTGAGGTCGGAAGAGTAGTCGAACAGGGACTCGACAGTGTGAAAGATAGGTGGAGGAGGAGAGGACGCCGGAGCCCAGATCGGGAAAAAAAAACTTAGGCTCTAATACCATGTTAGAAATATTGGCACAGAAGAAAAGAATGGAGAGAAATTGTGAATAGTATTTTTCAAGATGTATTTTAAATATGACAAAAGTGGGTTTATATAGCAGTCCTTATTCCCTCATGTATGGTAAGTTACAATTAGCTCCTAAATATACGCTAATCTACATTAAATACAAGATACCAAAATCAATTACAACCAACCACAATTAATTACATTAACACTTCATTCAAGAGTCTCTTTCCTTCTATTTTCTACCCTTTGCTTTTCTCACAAGAGGGGGCAAGATGTCATCAACATTCCTTTAAGGCTAAAAACTTGGACCCCTACAAGGATGTAGGAATAACTCATATGCCTTCAGGAACTCCTCCTTTTTAAAGTAAGGATCAAGATAGTCTTTTGGGTCCTTTCCATAATAGACAATAGCTGCAATTGCATGATTGCAGGGGACACACCACTTACATCCCAACCCCTACAGCTACATGTCAATCCCTCAAGTGAGACAATAAATCTCTCTCATGTTCAGCTTAATATTGTCATAATAGACCCCGAATGAGGCTCCACATCCCAATTGGCCTCCCAATTATATGCTCTCAAGAAAGTTTTCTCTAACTTAGTGAAAATTCTCTGCCTATATTCAGTTTTCCACCCTAAAGCTTGCTGTCTATTCTTAACAATCCTTCTCATCATATACTTCCTAATGTCCTTTTGCATTGAAATAACAGGTTTTTCTCTAACCTCTACAATAACTCCATCTAATGTCCTCTACCATTGAAATAACATGCTTTTATCTAGCCTCCACAATAACTCTATTAAAAGTCTCACACATTATTATCTATCACATCACACTTTGACAAATCACTTGCAAAAGCTAAAGACCAATGCCTAACATCCCACTGTTTATCAGATACTCATAAGCATCACCATTAATTGATTTTAAAATATCCATTTCTTTCCTAAATTGATGCTCATTAGTTATCTTAGCACATATCTAGAACTGATACTTTAATTCATCTTTACTAAATCTCTTACCCCATCTAGCATAAATGTGCCTTGCACACCTCCTCTATTCAATAAACGGCATGCCATCACCAATAGCTCTAGCAACCCCTGCAAACAAAAAACCCATGGTTTAGAATTAACTAAAACTACAAATATAAAATGGTTTAGAATTAACTAAAACTACAAATATAAAATGGTTTAGGATTAGAAGTTACCTTTTGCATGTCACTAATTACTGCCTATCCCATGCCATCTCATATATCCAAATCTTCTTTAAGCAAATTTATAAACCATTTCCAATGGTCCATATTTTCTCGTCCATTGGTAACAGACCAAGGAATTAGGAATATTTGGTTGTTCCCATCCCTTGCAACTGCAGCTAGGAGTTAACCTTTGACTAGCTCTTTAAGAAAACATTCATTAAGGCCAATCATTCTCCTGCAACCTCTAAGAAAATTTTCCTTTAATGCACCAAAGCATAAATACATCCTGCTGAAAATTGGAGACCCCTCTTCACTCTCCCTATCAACCTCAATATTCACTGTTGCTCTAGGGTTTTGCTAAATTAACTCATCAACATACTCTTTCAGTCTATTGTACTCCTCTATATATTGCATTTATTACTTCCTCAACACAAACATTTTTTCCCTCTTGCCTTTGCAAGATCAATGAAAACTTCAAGCCTCTTTTTAACCAAAGCTCTGATATGCTTTGCCTTCATGGGGATCTTTATATCTTTTTCTAGGTGCTACACAACCGTTTTTGTAGTCACCCTTCTATTAACAAATGCATTTGTCGTACAACTATGGTCGAAGTGGAGGGTTTTCACTCTCCATGTGCCATCATTACCATGCTTTAAGCATATAATATCCCAACCATATCCTTTAGCAGCACATACGACCCTTATTCTAACCTTATCAGACTTCTTGAAACTGTAGGCAAAACATTTCTTCAATGAGTACTCATTTAAAACTGCCTTGAACTACTCTTTCCTACTGAATATCTGCTATTTGTACAACTCTATAGGTGCATCTAGTCTAAACCGAAGCTTACTTGAAGGATGTCTTCTTGCATCATCAGAATCTGTATCTTCCCAAGTCTCATTGAAACTGCCTGAGTAGTCTGAGTCCATATACACTTCCTTAGTCTTCCTCCTCCTTCTATGCCTTGGGCCTGTTGACGTTGGACCCCTATTGGCTGTTGTTTTAAATATCCTCCTTGATGGGCCTGACCAGCTTCAATGTCAGCAGCCTCAAGCTCATCTATTTCCTTCCTTAGTTGTTCTTCTTCTTCAATTGCCTTGCTCATTTTAACCCTTGATGTTAAAAGCTCATCATTATTATCATTATTATCCCAATGCACTTGACTTGGATTCAACTTCTCAGTAACTTCAACTTCTCCCTCTCTATTTTCAGCACCACTTTCCTCCCTGCCAATACTATCAACCTCAACTACATCCCAACTGTATTTCCAACTGGCTCTTCATCCTCTTCATTTTCAGCACCCCCATGATTCTTTAAACCTTCACAATGCAGTACATATATATCAACTGGCTTATTTTCTACCAACACAACACTTAAAACTTGCACACTTTCATCACAATCCAAATCATTCAAGCCAGTTTCAAGTGGTACATCTGCATCACAATATTGAAGCTTGTCAATATCCTCTATCTTGACCAATAGACCTTGCAGTATTAATTAATGTCCATACGCATAGCTTATCTGCATCCCACCAATCAAACACTCGAACTTCTCCATTAACATAACTCAACTTTGGCTCTACTATGAACCCACCACCATGATGAAAAACAAGTTTCATAGGTGGTGGTTCCTCTACAACCTCAAGAACAAGATCAGGAAACCAGTTGAGGTAGTCATAATCATCATTGGCTGCGTTGGTTTCAGTCAATGCACTCTCCACATTTGATGCAGAAGCTACATGACACAATAAAACATGTCATAAATAAAAGTTAATGCATTAGCTATTTTATACCATAAAAATGTACTGTCGAAGGTTGTTTTTACAACCATAACACAAGCAAAAGACACAAAATGTATGTATTATAGTAGTTTCACAGTGACAAAAAACTATTAATGCATCTATTATAGCAGTTTCCATCATATATTATCAACTACAAATAAAAGTGGCAAAAAACCTTGAATATACATTTGTTAAACAAAATCAACTTCAAATATATTTTTCAATTTATTTCTAAATATCTAATAGATTCAAATAAAATAGGTGCAAACTATTCCAATAACCACATGCTACATATATAATATCAATTAAACTTCAATTACTATTTCCAGCCAAAAGAAAGAAACATCAATTACATTTATCAATGGTGTGGGGTTTAGGGTTTAGGGTTTCAATATTGATAAAACCAATATTGCAAATTGAGGAAATCAAAACCAAGATTCCTGGTTGGAATATTCAAAAGGTACCAAGAGAATCCAATGAACTGGCCGACTCTCTTGCTAAAACAGGAGTTAAAAGAGAAGCTGATTTTCAGGTTGTTAATAATTACATTGTAATTGTAAGGTTGAGACTTGGTTGTGGTCTGGAATTCTTGCTACTGCTTTTTTATTTTTGTTGTTGGCTGTTTGAATCTATCGTTTGCTGACTTATAAAATCCTTTTGCATTTCCAAAGAAAAAGCCAGGAAAACATACATACAAAGAGAATTTGATGGGGGGAGAGTTTATATGCCAATCCAGAAGGAAAGAGGCAAAATAGATTATGGGGGTATCAAAGTTGATGAAAGGAGCTATAAAGATGTTGTCATTACAGGTATAGAATGAAGGGTGTCAAAAGGTGAGATACCACCAGGTTTCTTAGAGTAGGAAAGGAAAGGGAGTCGGTGATGGTGCAATCATTGAACCGGAAAAGGTTGTGTGCATGACTAGTGTGGTAGCAGATGGTTTTGGTAATGAGAAATGAGTGGTGGAAGTTTCCTAATTATCACAATCAAGGTCAGTATCAAAGAAAGGTATTGAGGGAACCTCAGCATAGCATTATGATGAGGAGATGGATGTTGATGTTGAGTTACCAAAAGAGGAGATGGGTTGGCTGGATGCATTGTTGCAAGATTAAATTTGAATATGACGATTGAACATGTCAAGGAAATTAATGCGCCAAGGGCTTATCATGGCTTAGAAGGACACATTGGAGCCAATGAAGATCAAGGAGATGTCATCGATGCTAGCTTGGAGGAGCATGGAGTTGGAGGCACGAGTGACCGGCCATTGCTTGGAGAAGCCGCGCAACACCGGCCACATGACCGGCCATCACTTGCGATATCGCATGGGACAACCGGCCACAACCAGCCATCGCTTGGCGCACCAACCGGCCACAACCGGACATCGATTGGATCATCCGGACAAGACCGGCCATTTGATCCTTTAGCCATTCCGCAAGGTCCAATGACTAGGGCTCGGGCTAAAAGCTTCAAGGAAGCTTTATTGGGCTTTGTTAGATCTCATCTTGGGGGTTTAGAGTCCATTGAAGAACATTTGGAAGGCATTGAAGTCGACATCACCAAGAATATTCTCATCGATTCCAAGTTGTTTACCTTACTTGAAATCGATGAGCATTAGACTTTGGCATTGTGTAATTCGGCCTCATGGGCCTTTATTCTATCTTAGATTAGTTATTTATTTAGTTTAGAAGACATTGGGTTGGGCCTTGTTTGACTAAGTCCAATCCTTGCTTAATGTTATTTACTTTTCCTAGTAGGACAAGGAGTAGGCTATTTCCTTGTTCCTTCCTTTATGTAATGTTTTCCTTTTAGTTTTAGGAGAAGGGTTATGCGTCCCCTACTACTATATAAAGGGACCATCCCCCTCATGTAAACACAAGTCAAGTTAATCAATAAAGTTGAGAGGTTTATACCCACATCGATTTCTTTGGCTTCATTGTTCTAGTTTGAGCAAACTTAGGGTTCTTCAATCTTGTAGAGTCCTAGCAAACAATTAAGTTGTGATTGCTTGGTTGTTTGTGAATCTTGTGATCTTAGGTGTTCAAGTGCAGGTCGACTTGGAGGTCTAAGGCCGACGAACGAAGGAAGATTTATCAAGTGAAGATTGTCGACATACACATCTAGAAGTTTGGTGATTCAAGTTGATCTTAGGCGGGTCTCTAAGGTGGATTTGGACCAATTACAACTAGATTCGTATCAATTGGTAATCAGAGCTTAGGTTTATCATCTTCAATCGGTAAATCTATCTTTTTACTCATCATTCATCCCATCGATTTCACCCACACTCATTGCACCACCCTTCTTAAAAATTCAAAAATTCAGAAACTTCAAAAATTCATAACTGATTCATCTTGCATCGTTTTACTTTGAAATTTCAGATTTGAGTCCCTCATAACTAGTAGTTATATCGAAAAATATAAAAAAAATAAAAAAAATTTCGACCAGAAACTTGTGATTTTTGTTCTGGATTCGTTTGAGCTCGGAAAGCTGTGAAATTTGAGCTTTAGACTTATTTTGGTGTGATCTTTCTGGGAAAAATATTGAAAAAAATCAAAAAAATCTGTGCTGTTATCGATATTTTTCAGGAACTAGGGTTCTTAGTTTGGGAATTTGGGGATTAGGGTTTTCTTGTGCAATTGATCTAATTAGTTGCAATAACTCTAATTGATTGTGTAATTGAGATCCTTGAATTGCTTTTTCTGTTAATTGTGATTTGATTTGAAGAATTTCAGGTCATAAACCCTATTGGAGACAAGTGGTACAAAATTGGAATTAAGTGGTACTAGGGTTTTTCTAATCGACTTGATATTGTGATTTGTGCTTGAATTGAGTTTTTGTGCAGCAACTTTGGAGAAGAATTTCGACATAAGGAGCCTGCATTAAGTGGTTTGGTTTGGTTTAAGATCACTTTTCTTTTGATTCACAAATAACTTTGCTATTAATTTTTTGTTCCTCAAGTAGGTCACGAGAAGAAAGGAGTGCTCTAGGAGTTGCTCTTATTAGGCCTATTGAAGCTAGTAAAAGGCAAATCTTGTGAAATCATTAAGAGAGTAGTGGACCGCCAATCCATAGGACTTGAGTACAAACACGAGAGCACAAGTCAAAGGTATAAGCACACACACACTTGTGAGGATTTTTACCACTAATCTTTGTTCTTTTTGTAGGTATAATGGAAGAAGAACAAGAGCAACCAAACATGGCTGCTATGTTGCAAGCTCTAATGCAACGTTTTGACAATATGAATACTAAGTTCGATACCTTGGCCAATGAAGTCCAACAAGTAAGAGATGGCCAACATCAACAAGCTCAACTACCTCAAAGAGCTAATGTCGCACGCAACAATGAAGAGGATCATCCTCCACCACCGAGGCAAATTGCTAGAATCGATCCCATGGAGAGACTAAGGCAACAAGAACTTGGTGGGCAAGCTCACAATGAAAACATGCGGCCTAGGAGAGGAATTGAGAGAGAGGAGCATAAAGACAACATCAAGTACAAAAATCCCT
>AWWV01016000.1:0-33797 GCA_001974805.1 Corchorus capsularis | reverse complement strand
AAGGCATTGAAGTCGACATCNCCAAGAATATTCCCATCGATTCCAAGTTGTTTACCTTACTTGAAATCGATGAGCATTAGACTTTGGCATTGTGTAATTTGGCCTCATGGGCCTTTATTCTATCTTAGATTAGTTATTTATTTAGTTTAGAAGACATTGGGTTGGGTCTTGTTTGACTAAGTCCAATCCTTGCTTAATGTTATTTACTTTTCCTAGTAGGACAATGAGTAGGCTATTTCCTTGTTCCTTCCTTTATGTAATGTTTTCCTTTTAGTTTTAGGAGAAGGATTATGCGTCCCCTACTACTATATAAAGGGACCATCCCCCTCATGTAAACACAAGTCAAGTTAATCAATAAAGTTAAGAGGTTTATACCCACATCGATTTCTTTGGCTTCATTGTTCTAGTTTGAGCAAACTTAGGGTTTTTCAATCTTGTAGAGTCCTAGCAAACAATTAAGTTGTGATTGCTTGGTTGTTTGTGAATCTTGTGATCTTAGGTGTTCAAGTGTAGGTCGACTTGGAGGTCTAAGGCCGACGAACGAAGGAAGATTTATCAAGTGAAGATTGTCGACATACACATCTAGAAGTTTGGTGATTCAAGTTGATCTTAGGCGAGTCTCTAAGGTGGATTTGGACCAATTACAACTAGATTCGTATCAGAAATCGTTGCCGGTTTGAAGTTGAACCTTAAGGTGATTCTTTTGAGTAATATTAAGGTCCTTTTGCAGTTTCAATCATATGAGGAGTTGCAGTCTTTTAATAAACCATCATGTTGCATTTATGGAACTGTTGTTCAAAGTTTCACTTTTGGGGTGACAATGGTGAGGAGAAAGTGTGCGAAGCTTGGCTTAAGTTGGAAGGTGTTCCTTTGTTCTGATGGCATTATAATTTAATCAAGAAGTTGGCAAGTAGGTGGGGCCATTTAGTCAAACTGGTAGAGGTGACAAGCAGAGAAGTACGTTGATAGTAGCATGGGTCTTAGTTGAGGTCAAAGATAAAGCCTTGATTTTGATGGTATTTAATGGTAGATAGAAGAAGAACATGTTCTCAATTAAAATCACTTTGGATGAAGATTGTTTTGATGATCGGTATTTTGGTGCCATTGGTTATGGTGGCTTTTCCGACAATGAAATCAATCTAAGTGATGATTGTTCGTGCTCTAGTGAGAAAGACGGTGAGCCAAGACATAGGTATTGGAAAATGAGGTTTTTTTTTAAAGACACCTCTGAGGAAGTGATGCGCGAGACAATGAGCAGGGAAGAGAACAGTCCCAACAACAAATTGATGATTTCCTTGGGCGAGGAGTTCATGTGTGGTGATAGTTTTATGGGAAATAACTAGAATGTTAGTCCTTAATTGTTAACGATGAGATCCTTAAAAACATGGAAAGTAGAGATAATATGGCTTATATTGCGAATGGGTCGGTTAGAGAAGTGAGTTTATGACCCAGTGATTTTGCATATGATGGGTTAATGCATAATTTCGGGCATCATTTTGAAGCTTTAGCTTGCCTTAGGGCTCAAGAGGTCAATCTAGTTAGACTTGGGAATGGGCATGAAGTGTGGCAATATAGAGGGAGGAGGGGGAGGGGGGGGGGGGGGGGGGGGGGGGAGTAAAAAGTTGTTGGTGCTTATATTTGAAAATGAGGAGGAGACACGACCCACCATATCAAGCACTTCGATATTAGTTAGTAACAGAATACAAAAACAAAGTGTTGAGGGAGGAGACAGATACAATTTGGGAGATAAGCTTTAAGTTAGGATTGGTTTTCGAACAAGTAAACAATAAGTGGTTTGTGCTTTGATGGATCAGGAGAGACATTCTAATTGAGTGGACGAGGGGTTTTTTCGGCAATCTATTCTAGTTTTGATTGAGATGCTATTGCTTTGATTGTTGCTATGTTTTGTTTTGATTGGTAGCTTTGTTTTTTTGGTTGGGATTGTTTGCCTGAATTGATTATGTTATTAGGTTTAAAATGTTCTGCTGCTTTCAATAAAATTCACCATTGTTGTATTAAATTTTTTTTATTTTTTTTTAAGGGAAGAAGAAGGAAGAGGTTTAAAGTTTGAATGGTTTTGGATGAATTTCGTGTATATAACCCCTAAATCTCTCCCCATTGAGAATAAGCTTTTCCAAATAAGTAAAACGTGTATAGAAAAACCCAATATCAAGATTTGGGAAGATTCGAACCTAATTAATTAATTTGTGTCAAATCCTTTCTTATTATTCACACTAAATTAATATAATAAATAAATAAACTTACTTATAAGACAAATTATATAATACACCGGCGGTGGACTTTAACAGGCTACACAAGTGGGTCCTGAAGGGTGACATGTGTCCTTTAGGGATTAGATTGAAATATTTAAAACTTAATTAATTAAAAAATTGGACATGCGTCAACTCCACAACCCGCTTGTGGAGTCCAAAATTTACACCACCGGTGTTTCAAATAATTACCCTACTTATAAATGTAGTTTGGCACTAGAACATATTATATACAGTTTAGAGATGTGATGCAATAATTACAACATGTGTTAAACACAGATTTTAAAGGAAATAAACTGAAATCTCAACTCATTTCAACACTAAGATCCTTTTCTGTTTATTTACTTGCCTTTTTCGACTTAATTTTCTTCAAGAATCACTGTCATTTTAGAAAAAAGAATCGGGGGTTGCTAAATACCGCCCTAGTTTTGCTAAATACGCCCCATTTTTTACACTTTTGCCCTTTACCCTTTGCACTTCTTACATTTTTACACTGAGTCTCCCCACTAGGACGGCTCAGCCACGGCGGATCCTCCCCACTAGGACGGCTCAGCCACGGCGGATCCTCCCCACTAGGACGGTTTTTTGTTTTTGTTTCGTTTTTGTTACGCTGTTAATTTTTAAAAACAAAAATATGTTTGGATATATACACTTTTGTTGCATGTTTTTAAATAAAAAATTAAGTCAAAAAAATTGGTGAATAAAGTATTTCTGTTATTGTTCATCAATGTGTTTCTGTGTTTTGAAAGTGTTTTGGAAGTGTTTTGGAAAAACATGAAAGCACAAAATTATTGCTTCCACTTTTTTCCAAAACACTGATTTTGTTTCCAAAATTTTTGAAAAACGGAAACAGTCTACCAAACATGTTTTCACTATTCTGTTTCCAAAAACAGAAAATTGACAACAAAAAACAGAAAACAAAAATAATACCAAACGGAAGATTTTTTTTTTTTTTCCAATTCCAAGTGTTGAAGATTAGGTTATTATTATTATTATTATTATTATTATTATTATATATATATACTCCATATTATTTTTGTAGCAACGTGAAATTACTTAACAGTCCTTCCAACTTTTAATCTGGTGAGACCTTATCACCCCGTTTTAGTAATTTTTTACAAACCATTAATTAACACTTAATTAAAAGAGTTATAAAACCAAACCATTAACTCGAAATAAAATCAACTCTTCAGATATTCATTGTTGTTATTCCTTTTTTTGAGAACCGTTTTAGTTCATTGGGAATGATTCATAATAAAGTCTTTCAGAATTCATTCTTGAAATCTAATTACAGAACATGTCGTTTCATTTCTTTAACTATTCAATACCCATCTATTCTCATCTTATCTTTAATATAGCAATTCTTTCTCTTGATTTTAATTAACATACTTTTTTAAATAGAAACAAAATTTAAATTTACTACTTTCACTGTTTTGTTGAAATACATTTTATTTAAGTTGAATTGTATGTGATTGGAGTTTGATTATTGTTATTAGACTATTTGCATTTTATGTTGAGTGAAGAATTGCAAATTTGCAGTACAAATCGAAGTGAAATTTTTTATTTCCAAATTGGATAAAATGATAGAATTTGGTTTTTTTAAAGTCTAAGAATTGGAGTTAGCTTTCTTATGGTGTAGTAAGGAATTCTCCTTAATATGCTGACATCATAGCTTAATTTTAAACTCTTCAATTTCCATTACAGATTTAGACGTTACAAAAAAAAATGCAAAGCAACAAAAGAAAGACTTTCACCTTATGTGTTTATTTTACAGTTTTAAATATTTCAGTTTATTTAATTTTGTAACAATAATTTTCGTTAAATCGTGCAGTATAATACTGAAAAAACAAATATTTAAAGAGCATTTTGTATCAATTCAAAGCATTGAGCTGTGAGTTATGCTATATATAACTACATGTGTTTATCAATTTGGAATAAATACGAATAGCTTTAACAATGTTTATTTTGCATTGTTAGAAAATGTCGAAATAAATTTACAATAAAGAATGAATTTTTGCTTTGACAAATACCAATGCTTTTTGTCCGTATTACTGAACTTATTACCTTTAATATATTACTACTATTTAAGGTTAACCTGCTCCTTATTGCCAATATCAAACTACAACACCTCATATGGAACCAAATTTTATTTTTAACAGAATCAAATTCATCCTAAGACTTCCTCTTTAAATTTTACTCACTGTAGAGCATAACTAATATCAATCAATTTATATTGCATTAAAAATTTGGTACTCAACTTTTCCTACTCCTTTACATTACCAAACGATTTCTACTCCTTAACAACACTAAACTACACCAAAATTAAGACAATTCATATAAAAACAACTTTCTAACAATTTAAATTTCAAAATGCTCGACGCGCCAGTGCGAGCTACCCCTCTCGTTATTATTATTATTATTATCATTAATTATGAAGACAAGTGTTGAAAATGTCATTAACTAGTTATTATTTCTGTAGCATTCAAATCAATGTCATTAACTAGTTATTATTTCTGTAATATAGTTGAAGTATAAAAGTCTTGTTTATACATCCCCTCAACAAAACAAGTTATCCCCTAAAAAAAAAATAAAGTATAACAGTCTCGTACAATTTCTTTTCATTATATATGTTTTTTTTACATAACTAGGCTCTCCCCGCGCGCTCCGCTGCGCGTTTGTTGATATATATTGGATTCTTTTGAGGTTATGAATTTGCTGAAGAAAACGTAATTCATTCTAAGTAGAAGACATTATAATAGAAGTGAATTATTTTGTGATGGAAATTTTAAGAGTCTAAGAGTTCAAAATTAATGCAGAAATTCATGAAAAGAAATACAAATAAAAGAGATAAAGATTTAAGTACAAAGAACTCGACCTTAAGCACAATTCTATCCAAATTTCTTAAGTTCTACCATCTACGTATGAACATTTATACTGGGTATCTCATCTTAATTTACTACTATCAATGTTGTTTCATCTAACTATATTCAGGAAGAGGAGCTTTTGGGAGTAATGAAGAGGATGGTCCCTTTTTTTGTCCCATGACTTGAAACTTTTTGTGGGTAATCTTCCTTTTAGTGTGTATAGTGCCCAGGTTGCTGCTTTGTTTGAAAGTGCTGGAAAACTTAAACTTGTTGACGCTCTAGGTACCTCTGGGGTTAATTGCAGTGAGCTTAATAGCAGTTCTCTTTTTTGCGCTGTGAAGGAAAATTTCTGAAAATATGAATGAATAGGAATTTTTCAGATAATACAAAGCAATCTTGATTTTCAAAAGAAAACTCTTAACTCTGTACCTTAGAAAAATAAGCCAACTAACAGTGAAATAGGACTTTCTAACTTTATATTGAGTAGTCATCATACCTTTGATCTCCTTAAATATACTTCCTAATGTTTCAGTAACTTAACTAATGATCCATCCAAAACTCATCAATTCCAACGAAACCCTTGTTATCATGAACAATCCAAAGCATGAGGCCATGACTCAAACATAAAAGGGAATATGTATCATATAACACAACTCTGAAAATATAGTAATTACCAATTGAAACATACAGAGCCGATAAGCCACAGCTGCAACTTCCAAAAGAATAACACATGTCACATTTAAATGATTTCTTTTAATAACTCATTTTCTAATCACACACTTCCTAAAGATTTGATGAATAAGCACTCCATCTATTCATTAGTTATTCATTATATATTATATATATCAAACACAAAAATCACCCCCCAAAACATCTAGCTCGAATGTTGTAAAATAGGAGGAATCAAGGGCAACTTTGCATATTAGGCTGCAAAATTAAACATGAAGCAAGTTGATGGAACATTTCAAAGTAAATTGATAAAATTTATTAATGCAAGCTCTCATCATTTTGTTCTCTAATTAATAACACGTTAGCACATGACTCTGCAATTAGCAATTTAATTCCAAGGACAGGAAAAGAAAAAGTCTCAAAGTGAAAAAAAGTATGAAGAAATAAATTTTAACTCTTCTGCTTGAAGTGGTGGCCATATTGCATTCCTAAAAAAATGAACAATAGGTGATTTGTATTAAAAATATGAGCTTTATGCCTTGAAAGTAAGGAAAGCCCAACATAAATACCTGCGTTTGGATTGCCATTTCTCACTTGCCCAACTGCTAATTGGAACTTGCATTACCCAACCAATTTTCTAGCAGTATTCTGCAGGATTTGAGCACCAAGATTACATATTTGCTATCCACATTAAACATCATGAGTTTGTAACATCAGTAAGAGAATAAGAAGGCTGGGGAAGAAGCTACAACAGCATCAACAATAGAGTTCAAGACCAAATCCAATTAATTTGGCTATTTCATTGAAACATAGAAACAAACAGGTAAAATGCAATATGATCAATGGACATGAAAATGACAAAAATATCGAATTCATTGCAAAAAATCACAACGAGTGAGATTGTCAAAATGTAGTGCACCAACAGAAAAAATTGCAACAATGAAACATCAATAGAAAACAAAAAATAGATTAGAAGAAAAAACTTACAATCCTCTTTGTATGTATTTGACCGAAATTTGTAATTGTTGATGTAATACACGTTGTTTCAATGACCAAACTTGGTAATTCCTTCAATGAGTTAAAACTGGGTAAAAGAAAGAGTTACAGTCAGCAAATGCATAAAAAAGTCTATTAGAGAAAAAGGAATATTTATTGAGCTTAATCTAGAAGCGCTAAGAGCCCCTATCTGTCTAAAGCCAGTTACGCTAAGGCCTTTGCAAGAACCTCTGAACCAATCGATGGGGCATCTCCATCAAAGAAAACTACTCCTTCAAAAGCTGCATCAACCTGTAACCCATTTAACTTAATTACACCAGCAACTATTAATTCACACTCAATCAGAAAAGAAAAGAAAAAAAAATGAATCAAAGCATAAAACCCCAAGAATGAATTGGGAAAAAAAATCAAGAAATCAAGAACGATACCTGTAACCCATCCTTTACCCTTTTTTTTTAATTTTGTCTTTGAAATAAAAACCAAATCCCTGCAATCAAAACAGAATATATTCAGAATGCATGGAAATTAAGAAATTGATATCATGTAAGAAAACTAACCTTCTAAAACCCACAAAGAAATTAAAAAAAAAAACTGCTTTGAGCCCCTTTACTCGCCATAAACGAACAAAACAAACCCAACTATTTAATAATCGAAAGGATTTGAAAGAACAGAGGAAAACGAAAATAAGAAGAGGAAGAAGGAAAGAGAATGCTATGGAAGAATGGAGGGAAGGAAGAGAAAGAATGGAGAGAAAAAAAAAGGGAAGGAGCGGTGAGAAGAAGAGACAAAACTTAAAAGAATTGACGGTGGTGTAACACCTGTTGCTATGCCAAATCCACCTATTAAAAACCTAAATTAACAGCTGTCTCTATTAAAACAAATAAACCATGCCTTAATAGGCTTGAAATGACCATTAAAACCTGACTCAATAGTTATCAAATTAATGAGATGAAGTCTTTAGATTGGTTTTATAGTATCTTCACTTCTCCTTATTATTGTTCTTCATAATATGTATATATATTTTTCTTTAAAATATTTTTTTGTAAATTATATTTTAGAATCTCTATGTGAAGTCAAAGTCAATGCTATCTCGTAGTAATTTTTATGTGTATCAAAAATTTTACCATCTTTAATCAATCAATCAGTTCCAAACTACGTTTTTACATTTTGGTGTTAATTGAATTCAATTACTATATACTCCATATTTTAGTGTCTAGACAACTTTGTTTTTCTTTGTTGCCAAAAAAGAAAAGAAAATTTTGTTTTTCTCCTTGTCGAAAAAAGACAATTTTGTTTTTCTTGTAAAAAAAAAAAAGTAAAATTCACTTTAGTGCCATTAAATTGGTATATGTTGTTGTTGAGATACTAGGGTTCAATATATATATATATATATAGGAATCGATGAGACAATTCAAAGATTTTTTTTAATCTACGTTTCTTCTTTGTAAAAAAAGAAAGAAAATACTGAATAAACTTATTTTTTTTTTGGCCATGAAATAAACTTATTCAAAAATAAACTATAACACTTAAAAATTAACTCCAACTCCATAGATATATAAATCTAGAGATTTTATTTGAAGAACATGTAACATGTGAAATTAAAAAACAGACATCTTCGGTCAAGGAGGAAGAAAAATAAGTTGAAAACATCGCATCGATAGAAAACTAAAAAGGGGGAAGAGGAAAAAAGGTGAGGAAAAACGAGAATATTTTATTTTAGTAACTTGCTTGTTGATTTTGGTTTTAATTCATATAAATCAAAACAATTAAATTAATCTAATTGTTAATCTAATGTTAACAATTAATCTAATTTTAGTTTTTTTCCTTTTGGGTGACGAGAAAAAAAAATCAAAAAAAAAAAGAACAAAAGTAAGAAAGAAATGAAAAATATATGGAAATAGAAAGAGAGAACTCAAATATAGAGAGGCAACGCACGCACAAACACTGGAACGCATAGACACACTCTCACTTTTGACAAAATCCTAATTTGAGAGTTTGGAGACTTGAGAGACACCTCCCTTTCTCTCTCTTTACTTTTTTTTTTAATTAGATTTATTTAAAGTAATTTCCTTGTGCCGCCACTGTTCTATGCGCCACCACCACCACCGTCGCCGCCGTAACCTAGGGTTTGAAATCCTCCATCTTTTCTCCTCTGTTCTTTCCACAGCCTTCCGAGCTGGATTCTCTCTCTTTCCTCAGGCGAATCTCCATGCGCCGCTGGTTCAGCGGCTTCGTTGATTAAATCCCTTCTATCTTTCTCTCCTCGATCAGAAGGCTAGGGTTTTTGTGTGTGAAGGGAAAAATTATTGAGATTATTGTTTTTGCTTTCATCATTTATTAAATTTTCATCCGAGGGGTTTTTTTTTGTTCTTGGTTTCGGTTTTGTGTTTCTTTTGGGGATTTGGATGGCATTAGGCGATCTGATGACGTCGCGGTTTTCACAATTGTCGTTGGCGGTATCCAATCATGTTGTGGAAGGCAACGGCAGCAGCAGTGACTGCCACGAGGATGATGCTGCTGCAGCTGCTGACTTGGCCTCTCAGAGGAGGGATTTCGATACTGCTAGCACCAGCAGTTACGCCAATGCCGCCACCTCCTCCGCCACAGCACCTACAAGTATGGCTTACTTGCCCCAAACTGTTGTCTTATGCGAGCTTCGACATGCTGCCTTTGAAGCTTCCACGCCTACTGGACCCTCCGATAGTGGCCTCGTCTCCAAATGGCGCCCTAAGGACCGAGTAAGTCCTATCCTTTCATTCTTGTTTTATTTCTTTTAATTTCCAAACTTTGATCTGGCTGATTGTATCTAAGCATTGACTGAAGTAGACAAATAAGAACTTGTTTAGACTGTACTGCAGTATTAAAAATTAGGTATTTGGAAATGATTAGAATCTTCTATTGCTGTCAGGAGTAAGAAAACTTTATTTTACTGTACTGTCTGTACAGATGATTAGAAATGATACTTATGTATTACATTCCGATTGCTAAAATCAGTCTCTAGCCAAGCGATGTCACTTTTAGTTTAAAAATAACATGTAAATATATCTTTTGGTGCACTGGATAGAAGGTAGGGGGATTAAGAGAAGCGGCGCGCTAGCATTTTGGAAATATTGGTGTCAATATAAATTTTAGTGGATTCCTTGAATTTCCCGTGGGCAAGGGCAATGAAAGGCATATTATTCCTATATCAATTCCTTGTAAAAGCATCAGAGTCATTAGGAAGTCTAATACATTTCACAATACGTAATCTTATGTTGTTATTGTCATTCCAGTATATTGTAATGCACCTAGGATAAAGAAACATATCTCAATTAGTTGGTCAGGCATGAGTTGTTTTTGTCATTCCTGTATATTGTAATGCACCTAGGATAAAGAAACATATCTCAATTAGTTGGTCAGGCATGAATTTTGTTTGATTAGAACACTAGATGCCCTCAAAGTAGATATCTATTTTGTTGAATCCCTTTTTCTTTTCATTTTAGTATGTGATAAAGAAATGTGTTCCTTTGTCCTTTAACTTAGGGTTATAAACGTGTCATGATGAAATCTATTGTATTGACTTGAGCATTTTAGACCTTAAATTTTAAAAGCAAAATGAGGAGAGAATATTGTGGAAGTTTATTTGACTTCTTGAAGAAATTTCTGAAGTCCAAGCATGTGAATAAGGAAGAATACAAAAAAAATGAGAAATAATGTTTTAGTATGTCAAGTTCATGGACGTTCTTCTCTCATATAGCATGCTTTAATAGATTTTCCTTTTATATTTAAGCAATTTTTTTTTTACTTTGGTTTCCTTAAAATAGATAAAGAAATTTTATTTTCATGTAACAAAATTTGATTCCTTGATACTTCTAGTATGGACTATGGACTATGGATTATTCATTCTTTGCAATAAATATTAAAATCATCCATTAAGAGTTGTTTTCCGTTGAGCTCTTTATTACACCGGAGGCTTGACCATATTTACTTGATCCACAACTTTATATGCAGATGAAGACGGGATGTGTAGCTCTAGTTTTATGTTTAAATATCAGCGTTGATCCACCTGATGTAATAAAGATATCTCCTTGTGCAAGAATGGAGTGTTGGATAGGTATGTTTTCGGAGGCAATTTTTTCCTCTTTTTTCCATGTTTGCTGTTTAATGGTTGTTTATGCTTGATGTTTAACAACACTAGTGGCCTTAACCGAGCACGTTTGAATTGTTAATATTAGCTAAGGTTCTTACTCTCTCTGCTCCATAGTAATCGTCCTTATGTTTTGCATTAGAATTATTATATTTTCTGGCCAAAACTAATCACCATCATGCTTAGTTCCAACCAAGCTTTTCTTTGTGATAACCTTTATAGGTTGAGGACGAAAGGAATACCTCCATTTCCTCTATGGGTAAAAACAGGAATATTGTGTAATCATTAGTAGTTTGAACTCTTTTGACAAGTTTTACTTTTACAAATCTTTTAGAGTTAAAAATAGGTAAATAAATTTTGGAGCAATGACAGAGCCTTTAAGATGTATTCATTCACTGAATTGGCAGTGTTGAGTCAGAAGTAGAAGTGGCAAACAACCAACTTAAAATTTGATAGGAAGTTCAAAAGAAAGCTGTTGTGTATAGGGGGTCAAGAAACTGAAGTTTGATTGCTGTAAAGGCCTAAACTTCAAATAGTTTTAAGTTATTGTTTCAGTAGGGTCACTGCTTCATGAAAATGGTATTTATCAAAACTTTCTCAAGCTTTCATATTTATAATTTCTACATATAACTCATATAATACCCATGCTTTTATTGATTTGATGTTTTCCATCAGGAAAATTAGGTTGTTACATTCTTTTTCTTTCTTTGGTTGTTGGCAGATCCTTTTTCTATGGCACCACAAAAAGCACTTGAAACTATTGGGAAAAACTTGAGAGATCAATATGAGAGATGGCAACCTAAGGTGTGAATATCTTTCTGAATTATGTTTCCTTTTGTGTTGCTCTACCATGTTTATACTCTAATTCTCTTTGTTGAGATATGATCAGGCTCGCTGTAAGGTTGAACTTGATCCTACAGTTGATGAAGTGAAGAAACTCTGTAATACATGTCGAAGATATGCGAAGTCCGAGAGAGTTCTATTTCATTATAATGGACACGGTGTTCCAAAGCCAACTGCAAATGGTGAAATCTGGCTGTTCAATAAGGTGTTCTTCTTTCAACTGTTATTAATCATTCTTGTTCCTTTCAGTTTACACTATCACCTAATTTTGTCCCTGCTCACTCTGATCATTGTCGTGCAGAGTTATACGCAATATATTCCGCTGCCTATCAATGATCTCGATTCATGGTTAAGAACACCTTCAATATATGTTTTTGATTGCTCTGCTGCTGGCATGATTGTTAATGCCTTCATTGAGGTGCTTTTTTCTATTTTATCCACCTTTTCTTTTTACTTTATATTTCGGTTTTTACTATATTTAAAATGATATGATTGCCTGTGTGATTTAGCTTGATTTTGTGTTTTGAATTGAATTTGATTGATAGCTTCTTGAGTGTGGCACTTCTAACTACACTGGATCTGCACGAGATTGCATTCTTCTTGCTGCGTGTGAAGCACATGAGACGCTTCCTCAAAGTGCTGAGTTTCCTGCAGATGTGTTCACTTCTTGTCTTACTACACCTATCAAGATGGCATTGAGATGGTAACACTAACTGTTTATTCTGAAGTGTTTATTTTCTTTTGGAATATCTTGGTTATGGTATTTATGTTTGGAGAATTATAATAATGTGTCTGTCAGGAATGTCAAAACTGTTATCTCTCTGTTTTACCTTTCCATTTTATGAAGTTAACAGTACTATTTCGTTTTTATTGTTTTCTGTTGGAATTTAGAATTCTTTGAGTTGGTACTGTTACTATAATATGGCATATATGGTGATGTGAGATTGTATGAGATCTGTTTTCCGGATTTCTTATAACATTGGTATTCGCCTTATTGATTGATTGTATGATTTGTAGATTTCTCCAACTCTAATTTATTTTATTATCTATTTGTACAATGGGCATTATCGTCTGATTGTTATCATCTTTTTCTAGGTTTTGCACACGCTCATTGCTTCATGAGTCTCTTGACTGTTCGCTTATAGATAAAATTCCAGGCCGCCAAAATGACCGTAAAACACTTTTAGGGGAGTTGAATTGGATTTTCACTGCAGTGACAGACACAATTGCCTGGAATGTTCTTCCTCATGGTAGGTCTAATTGTACTAATTAGCTGTGTGCTTTCTTGCATTTGTGTTTCTTGTCTTATGATCTATTTATTCAACACTTAATTTTTCTAACTTTCTTCTTTTGATGCAGACCTTTTTCAGAGATTGTTTAGACAAGATTTATTAGTTGCCAGTTTGTTCAGAAATTTTTTGCTTGCTGAAAGGATTATGCGCTCTGCCAATTGTTCTCCAATTTCTCACCCAATGTTGCCACCGACCCATCAGCATCATATGTGGTACTAAAAAGGATATTTACTAACTTTACACCTAGTTTCTCAGTTCTTCTTTAATTTTTTTTCCCTCTGTACAGGGATGCATGGGACATGGCTGCTGAGATTTGCCTTTCTCAGCTTCCATCATTGGTCGAGGATCCTAATGCAGAATTCCAGGTGTGTTTATTCAAAGTCTTTTGCTGGTTCCTGAATTTTATTATTGTGTCCTGGAGCCATAAAAGAAGTACTAGATTAGCCAGACGAAGGGTGCTTCTTTCCAATTCTTTTTGTGGCTTATCTAACTAAGCGTGCACTTATTTTGTTTCAGCCAAGCCCTTTTTTTACTGAACAGCTGACAGCTTTTGAGGTTTGGCTTGACCATGGATCTGAGCATAAAAAGCCACCAGAACAATTGCCTATCGTTCTTCAGGTGCTGTACTATTTCCTGGTCCTTCTATCTATGGAGGCACCATAAGTGGATTGTCCTTCATGTTTTATGGTGATTCTAAATTTAGTTGGATATAAGTTTAAATCTTTTTCTAATGAGGCCCTCCTAATACAAGTGAATTGCTTATTATATGGTAGAGCACGCTCCTTCAGAATCACAATCCATGGGCATAGTCACTACTAACTTAACTTTTAGATTGAGAGCCCATTTAACAGGAACTTGAGCTAATGTGTCTGTTTATAGATTAGTCTATTTTAAAGCATATTCATTGACATGTGCCAACAGTTTAGTTATATAATAATTTGAAAAAGTTACAGGCGCACTATTTATGTTTCAGGTTTTGCTTAGTCAATGCCATCGATTTCGTGCACTGGTTCTCCTTGGAAGATTCCTTGATATGGGACACTGGGCTGTAGATCTGGTAGGTATTCATGGGCATACTCTTTTGGTATGTGCTCTCTATTGTAATTATATGCTGTTGTTTACTTACATTAGTTCCTTTCTTGTAGGCCCTTTCTGTTGGAATATTTCCTTACGTTCTGAAGCTGTTGCAAACAACCACACCGGAACTGCGTCAAATCCTTGTGTTCATATGGACAAAGATTTTAGCACTTGATAAGGTGTGGTCATAATTGCTTAATAATAATTGGGTTGAATATTTGTTTGCTTGTTATGCTTATATGGCTGCTTACTCGTGCAACATGACTTATATCCTTGTGCTCAGCATGTGCCTACGTTCCTTAGAATGTAACATTTAAGTAATCCCTAAGAGTTCTATTGTATGGAAGCTGCTATATTGTTGGTCTTTGTGTGTGTTCAAAATAGGTGCTGTTGTAGTGGTGAAAATTCTGGGTTTGACTTCTTGTAGGTGCCCAAATAAGTCTGCTTTGATACTCTGTTGTTTGTATTTGTTTACACCTAGGAACTGAATCTGCTTGTATTGTTCTATTTGATATCTTATTGCAGCAGTGTGTTTCAGCTTTTTCTTCACTGTTTACTATATTTGAAAGTTTCTATTGTTTTGGATTGCAGTCATGTCAGGTTGATCTGGTAAAGGATGGCGGTCATGTTTATTTTATTAGGTTTCTTAATAGTGTGGAAGCATATCCTGAACAGCGTGCAATGGCTGCATTTGTGTTGGCTGTCATTGTGGATGGGCATAGACGAGGCCAGGAAGCTTGTATTGAAGCAGGGTTAATCCATGTCTGCTTGAAGCATCTTCATAGTTCCATGCAAAATGATACACAAACTGAACCCCTGTTCCTTCAGTGGCTTTGCTTGTGTCTTGGGAAGCTATGGGAGGATTTTACTGAGGCTCAATTAATTGGCTTGCAGGCTGAAGCACCTTCTATATGTGCTCGTCTACTTTCTGAGCCTCAGCCAGAGGTAAATTTTCTTACAATTTTTATCTCTCTTGTTTTATAATATTCTATTTTGCCTTTTAGAGGCATTTTGTAATCATAGAAGCTATTGTACTTCAGGTTAGGGCTTCTGCGGTTTTTGCATTGGCTACCTTGCTCGATGTTGGTTTTGACTCATTTAGAGATGGTGTTGGAGGGGATGAAGAATGTGATGATGATGAAAAGAGTAGATTTGAGATTATTATTATTAAAAGCCTTTTGAATGTTGTTTCTGATGGAAGCCCTCTTGTCCGGGCAGAAGTTGCTATAGGTATGTGGTGATCTTCTTATCCATAGTTCATGTGCTAGGATTGGAATTTGCTTCAGTGATCTCTTATATAGTTGAATCTTGCTGTTTGAAGTGCCTTGAAAATAATTCATTGCAGTTGTAAATGCCAGAAAAACACCTATAATATATCATATTCCAAATTCTGGATCATCGTGAGCTTCTGAGACTTTTAAGATTTTAAAATACATGCTTCTGTTAACATTTCTGTGCGATGGTGATGCAAAAACTCCAGAGCAACTTGTAGTTATGATCATATTATTCAGTTTGCAATACCTATTACCCTCTTTTATCATGGAATGTAACATTTGCATGTTTTCTGCACATACGATTCTGTCTTTAAATTGCTCTCTTCCGATTGGGGGTTGTGAGCGTGTTTTCTATAGATTTTCTATGTTTTAGTATTGGTGGATCAATGTTGCTGCCATTTTTTTTTGTCTTGACAGCTCTAGCACGCTTTGCCTTTGGACATAAGCAACACCTCAAGTCAATTGCTGCTGCATATTGGAAACCTCAGTCTAATTCTCTATTAAATTCACTGCCTTCACTGGCTAACATCAATGGAACCGCAAGTGGGAATATAGTTTCATCCCAGATAGGTCCTTTAATTCGAGTTGGAAATGACAACTCAGCCGTAGTTCGGGACGGAAGGGTTTCCACCAGCAGTCCTCTGGCTACTGCTGGAATCATGCATGGATCTCCATTATCTGATGATTCATCTCAACACTCTGATTCTGGAATACTGAATGATGGTGTCAGTAATGGGGTAGTTCATCATTCAAGGTCAAAACCTTTGGACAATGCTATGTATTCACAATGTGTATTGGCTATGTGTGCTTTAGCTAAGGACCCGTCTCCACGAATAGCAAGTCTAGGTCGGCGGGTTCTTTCCATTATCGGGATTGAACAAGTAACAAAATCTGTGAAGTCTGCTGGTAGCAGTGCCCGGCCTGGTGAACCCACAACTTCCTCACCAACGCCTTTTGCTGGATTAGCTCGTTCTTCTTCATGGTTTGACATGAATGGAGGTATATTTTGTGTTCTCCATCTGTTTTTAAGGATCGTTCTGATTATTATGACCTTTATCTTGCCTGATAGTATCATTTTAAGACTTAAAGTTATGAGATTTAATTTGGAGATTTTGACAGGTCATCTGCCTTTAACGTTTAGAACTCCTCCTGTTAGCCCTCCTCGACAAAATTACTTGACTGGAATGCGTAGAGTTTGCTCGTTAGAGTTCAGGCCTCATCTGATGAATTCTCCGGACTCGGGATTAGCTGACCCGCTTTTAGGCTCTGGTTCTGGGACTTCTGAGCGGAGTCTACTTCCACAATCTACCATTTACAATTTTAGTTGTGGTCACTTCTCCAAGCCCCTTCTTACTGCATCAGATGATAGTGAAGAACTATTGGCCAGAAGAGAAGAGCGAGAGAGATTTGCACTGGAGCATATTGCTAAATGCCAGCACTCATGTATGCCTTACAATTATTTGTTTTTTCTTCTTTTTTTGACTTCTCTTGTGCATTTCTACTTTAGAACTGATAGGTTTCTCACTTCCTCTGACAGCTGTTAGCAAACTTAACAACAATAATCAAATTGCTAGCTGGGATACAAAATTTGAGACGGGCACAAAAACGGTTTTGCTACAACCTTTCTCTCCTATTGTGATTGCAGCAGATGAGAATGAACGGATCAGGTATGCTGTTTCTGTTTTAAAGCCAGACCTCATTTGAAATGATCTTTTCTCATGTTGATTTCAATTTATGGTAATGATTATTAAATGCAGTGATCTACGATTAGGGAAAACTTGATATATGATTATGTGCCTTGATAATTTAGCCAAAACTTGAAGAATCTAAGCAGAGTAGCGGGTAGATGATTCAAGTTTATTTAGTAGAACATAATATCCTTAAACCTTTTACTAGAGAGCCTGTCATTTAAGTATTCTGCATTGCAAGAACAGTTTGTCTTTATCCCACAGATCTAAACAAAGCTTTTCTCCATTTGAAGCACAGTCGATGGCCCAAGGCTTTTGTATTTTACCCTTATATTAGATATGACAATGATTTTTGAACAGATATTTGGGATGCGTTTTTTGGTGTAAAATTCTAATGGATCATGTAAATAGTAACTTGTTCTTTAATAAAAAAATTAGCATCCGTTCAAATGATATATGTTTTTGATGGTGGTCTGTCGAATTGTATACAATTCAATGAACCGGAACTTGTCATGTCAATTAGACTAGCATTTATATGGGAGATATCCACAAAATAAAGATTTTAATTAGATGGTGAACTGTGACAGTTTATAATTTATGCATCAGAAATGCATCTACTTGAATAACAGTAATATGATTTAAAAATGATTTAACAAGTTGGCTTGTGATTTTCATTGACATTGTGTGCATCATATATATAATTGCAAGCTTGATATTGCTGATTTACAAATATATGATAAAAAAATAAACTTCTTTCTTGATGAAAGGTTATGAAAGTAAATCTGCTTTGTGCAAGGGGCTTTTATTTTTCAATGAAAAAATGAACACTGGTTCTGATGAATTGGGAAAAGTTCTGTTTCTGTTTGTTAGGATCTTATTTTCAATGACATTTGCAATTGGTTTATATTAGTTATTTGCTGGCATTTTATTTATTTCCTTGGTCTTCTTTTCAGGATATGGAACTATGAGGAAGCTTCCCTCCTTAATGGTTTTGATAATCATGATTTTCCAGAGAAGGGAATTTCTAAATTGTGTCTATTGAACGAGCTTGATGACAGCTTATTGCTTGTTGCTTCATGTAATATTATTTTCCACCCCTTTTTTAAATGTTTTATGGTTGCCTTGTTGCTTCATGTACTATTATTTTCAACCATAGTTTTGTAAAATTAATTCAGGTTCTATGTCATGCAGGTGATGGAAATATCCGGGTATGGAAAGATTATACTGTGAGGGGAAAACAGAAACTTGTTACTGCATTTTCTTCAATCCAAGGTCACAAACCTGGTGTGCGGAGTTTGAGTGCTGTTGTGGACTGGCAGCAGCAGTCAGGATATCTGGTAAGTGACTTAAGTGTTTAAAATGTAATGTCTAAGAATGATTTTTTTGCTTCTAGTTTGATGCCTAATATTGTATTCGTCATTGCTCTGATGTCACATAACTAGTATGCTTCTGGAGAGATATCCTCCATCATGCTTTGGGACGTTGATAAGGAGCAGCTTGTTAATTCAATACCATCATCCTCAGATTGCAGTATTTCAGCACTGGTGAGTTTAGGTCCTCAATATTCATAAAAGATTTTTCTTTCACTTCCATTATAAAGACTTATCTTTAATGTTTTTATCTTATCATTTGATTCTTTTGATCACTACTATTTTGTCATTGTTCCTTATCATTTATTTGGACTTTATTTAATATCGCCTAATGTCTACATTGATTTTCTCCCCGCATTCACAGGCTTCTTCACAAGTGCATAATGGTCAATTTGCAGCTGGTTTTGTGGACGGTTCTGTCAGACTCTATGACATTCGGGCACCTGACATGTATGCACTAAAATATATTCTTGAGAAGATAATGATATTTATTTTTCTAGAATGGAGCATAACTTTTACCTGTTCCCGATATCATTTTAAGCTTTGAATGGTGGACCGACCTTGTGTTAAAAATGTTCTTTAGGACCTTACCAGCTTTGAAGTTATTTTAATTCTCTTCCCTTAGTGTTAACTTTGAAAGTTAGTTTATTGAATGTATGATAAATAAGCGTGTGCTTGACTTGGGTAGATACAACACGTTTATGCACAAACCATCATCTAGCCCCAAAGACACTCTAATGGTTTACTTACATTTATCAGTTATTTTTTTACCGACATCTCTATCTTGTTCTAATCTGTATTTTCTGCCTGACTAATGATATTTGCTTTTAATGTTTTTTAGGCTGGTTTGTGCAACTAGGCCACATACTCAGTCAGTAGAAAGAGTTGTGGGTATTGGCTTCCAACCTGGACTTGATCAAGGAAAGGTAAGCAGCTTGGAATTGTGCGGGGGGGGGGGGGGGGGGGGGGAATATGTTCGAATGTTGTGGTTATCGTCATTGTTCCTCATTGAACATTCCATTGAGCTTTTCCTTGAAAAGAGAAAGTTGATGGATTTTTCTTTTCATGTCATGTCTCAGATTGTCAGTGCATCACAGGCTGGTGATATACAGTTCCTGGATATCAGAAGTTTCAGAGATACTTACCTGACAATCGATGCTCATAGGGGCTCACTCACAGCCTTAGCTGTTCATAGACATGCCCCGATAATTGCCAGTGGCTCGGCGAAACAGCTCATCAAAGTCTTCAGTCTGGAAGGTGAACAACTAGGCACCATTCGATACCAACATACCTTCATGGCACAGAAGATCGGTTCAGTGAGCTGCCTTACCTTCCATCCGTACCAAGTACTGCTCGCTGCTGGTGCTGCAGATGCCTGTGTGTCTATCTATGCTGATGACAACTCGCAGACAAGATGAATGAGCTCCCATATTCTTTCCCGATTTGATGAATTCGAGAAGCAGCAGGCGGTGGACGAAACGTGCTAAGCACAAACTTCATGGTCTTCGCTTCGTCGGAGATCCGGGTCATCATTGGTTGCAATATTTGAGTGTTGGATCATCAAAGTGTATGGGATTGGGATGCTGCTGCCCACATTCACAATTCACCGTGCGTGTTCCTGGAAATTCATGGGAATCCGCTGATTGTATTTGCTATATATAGAGATAAATTCATTAGCCTCCGGTATAGAAAGGGAAAATACATGTTGGGAAGAAAATGAAATCATGGTATCGTATCCTGCATATATTTATGGTGGGGGCTTTGGCAAATAATTTGTTACATAGGTAAATGCATGTAAATAGTTTTTCCATTATTTCCATCGTTTTTCCATCATTTTCAGTGTGTTCATTGTTCCCTCTCTTTGCTTAATTTGTATAAGTGACTCACTGTTCATTATCATCATAATTTTAAAAGCAGATTAGTCATGGGCAAAAAAAGGCTTTATCAAAGCAACTCTTCCTTTACAACAAGGCTCAAATTCAAGGCCATTAGTATATTCTATCCCAGCGATCCGAGGAAAATGATCTTACGGAGTCCGATAAGTAACAAAATTTATGGCATTAAGTTTTTAAAATGAATTATGGTTGCAATCGTCACATATTAGGTTTTGTGGTTGCTCTTCATGGATTTCAGTATTGTGGAATCATTATTTATACTCTAGTAACAAGCAGCAAAGTACCGAAAAAAAAAATAGTAACAAGCAGCATAGTTCAGAGGAAAAAACTCAAAAAGGCTTTAAAGCAACCCATTCTTCGTTCAAAGGCTCCAAGTCCATCATGCAGTTCCTATCCGAACAATCTGAAAACGCTCTCGTCTATCAAATTTACGAATCCGACCAATGTGCATACAAATCTCCTCACCATTTTAGTGCACTAACTAATGTTAGGCTGGAAACTTCAATTTTTATTTGAATCAGAACGGTGACATTTTCTGCATTAATTCCTAAGGTGGTAAGCAGAGGCTAAAAACATATTACGCACCACAGAAGAAAAATTATTAAGTAATATATATGCCAATAATGAATCACAATCAATCTAAAAGACAATTCCACGTTAGATACGGATTTACACCATATTCACATGGACATATCCTGCACATAAAAGCTAGAACTATCTCACTTCCTTCCACCAACCATACTTTGGCTAGAAGCACCCGACAGGCTAGGGGTGGATGAACTGTTTGTCATCTTATTAAGCCTTCCATCTGTATTTCCAAGCACATTCAAATCTTCAAATAATCTGTATGATGGAATAAAGGGCTTCTGTCCTGCAGGAGCGGGGTTCCTAGGACCCGCCCAAGAATCCCCCGTCTGTGATGGTCCATTGTTTGCTCTTGCTGGGAATGAGTTAATGTGCTGCAAGGGTCTACCACCTACCATGTGATTCGATGAGGCAACATTCGACTGGGGAGTAGAAAACATGTTATTTGCAGAAGATTGATGATTTTGGCCGGTGAAATAACCTGGAGTAGCAGCCCAAGGTGGTGGGGGATACGCAGATGAGTATTGAGGATATTGAGGTTGATAATGCTGTTGGTGTTGAGGTTGTGAAAATGACTGGGTTTGAGTTTGGGGCTGTGCTTGGAGCTGAGGTTGCATTTGTTGTTGCACTTGTCGCTGAGGTTGAGATTGTGATTGTGGCTGGAAGTGAGATTGGGGTTGTGTTTGGAACTGAGGCTGGGCCTGAGACGCTAAATTTGATTGAATTTGAGTTCTAGGCTGTGTCTGGAAATGGTTTTGGGTATGGAAGTGTGGTTCAAATTGTGGTTGGGGCTGTACCTGTTGTTGTGAATGATATTGTGGCTGGACTTGATGTTGATGTTGAGGTTGAGGTTGAGGTTGAGGCTGGGCCCAAGGAACGACATAACTATTACTATTATATGACAGTTGTCCCTGACTTCCAGGATAGGCTTGAGAACCATAAGGATATCCCTGGGTGCTAGGAGGAACAGGTACCTGATGCATATTTTGGTGAGATGTAGATGGTGTAGGAGGGGTATGGGGAGAGGAAGCCGACGTTGTTGACAAGGTAAGGCTTAGAAGATCAATCAGGTCCTGCTCTTTTGAAGTCTTAATTGCTGCCGGCGGATCTGGCAAAGCTAATGCAGTGCATGTTGTAGTAGAGGTTGAATCCGCTGGCATGTTTGAAGTTGGCACAATGGCATTGTTACCTTCACTCGTCGCAGCAGCTGTGCTCTGAGAAGACGTTGACTGTCCTCTGGAATGCCTGCAGGCAGACAATGTGTAATGGTCAAGAACTAAATGACATCAAATTATATCTAACCATGGTCAAAGACAAAATAACATGTCATCAAGCTCTTGGACTTCTATGAAGGATGAGTCTAGTTATCAAAGGTTTGGAATGGTTACCACTCAGATGATTTGGCTAGCATGTCTATACAACAATTTATAAACAAAGGGATAACTTTTTCTCAGCAAAAGAAAGAACAAGGCATATGGGATCAATGCCCTGTTTACTCAAGTGCAAACCATTTACAACAACATAAAATTAGTAGTAGGATAATGACAACAAATATGAGTGGATTAGAGGTTAGTATAGAAACCTTCTAGCCAGCTGTGCAAAATCATCTTCCTCTTCTTCCTCTTCATCAATTTGGCTTCTTGTCACAGCAGCAACAGGTACAGGTGGACTGATACTAGACGTTACGCTTGAATTATTTACTTCATTTGATTTGTTGGAGGTACTTGCTTCAGTTGGCTTGGAGCTAACATTTGTAACTTGAATTGGTAGAGGGGAACCTGATGCTATGGCATCATTTTTGGCAAGTAAGCTTTGCAGACTATCATTGAGTTCAAGACCTCGAGCTAAAAGTTCCTCATCCCTGCCACACAGCCAAGCTAGAATAGATAAGCACCGTGAAAAAAACAAATTGCTAAATTTTTTAAATCCAAGCAAGTCAATGGGCAAACAAAGATGATTAAGCATATAGATGGATGCTAAAAATACAAAGAGGACCATAATGATGATAATAGGAACTTAAAAACACACACACAAAAGAACAAAACCAAAAGCTTTAAAAGAAACACGCTTTCAGGTACAAGCTTTTGAGTTCCAAGGTGCACCCCACCATTAGTCCTAAACTTCCCAACTGTGGACCAACAATCAGGCAGAGCAATATCTAATACAAAGTAGTGAAAAAAGACAACAGAGGAGGCAATGTACAGAAAGTCCTTAAGGCCTTTTACTAACCCAGTAGATGTAAGCATCTGCATCAGTTTTTTTTGGTTGGAACGACATCTGTTCACAAGATCAACAATCACTTCATCATTTACTGCCTGCCAATGCAAATAAAAAGAACAGTTAAAAAATTGTACACCTAAATCAAATTAAGTAAAAGGTTTTACCACTGTTTCATACCGCACGGTCACTGGGGTTGACAGCTTGCAGCATGTCACCTAAGAGGTCCATCACATCCCTCATAGAGTCCAAGCTAGATAAACTA
Source organism: Corchorus capsularis (assembly GCA_001974805.1). Classification (NCBI taxonomy): domain Eukaryota; kingdom Viridiplantae; phylum Streptophyta; class Magnoliopsida; order Malvales; family Malvaceae; genus Corchorus; species Corchorus capsularis. The sequence continues at coordinate 10,366 of AWWV01016000.1, read as the reverse complement.
AAAAAAAAAAAATTTTCAACCAAAAGAAAAGGAGGAAGGGTAGAAACCACCTACAGAAAAACATAGAATTTCTTAATAATGTATAAACTGATATAAATTTATACCTTAAACTTTCAATTTCTGTAGCCATCGTTTCGTCAAGCCTTCTAGAAGAATTGCTTGGCATTCCATAACCAGGTTGATTATGCCTCAAGGTTGGATGGGTAGCAGGTGGTGTAAAGATAGGAGCTGCATCCTGTGAACGCTTTGGAAAATCTACTCCAGAACGCTGGCATTTAAACAGCCATATCAATTTAGATTCATGAGGATAGTGAACGACAATAAGAGCAATTGATCCTAGAAGTGAAAATCTTTGGATATCATGTCCATTATGCCAGTCCCAGTATGTCATTTAAGTAGGAGCTATGCTTACCCTCAGCTCTACATATGCCCAGTAGTACTGAGGATATTTACCCCCGGGACCACCAAATGCCTCCTGCCAAGAGTCTAACAAAGCCAAGATTTTATCCCTCACTATCATATCTGCCTGCAGGATTCAGCCAGTTAGGTTAATCAAAACTAAAAGATTGAGGCTTTAAATAAAAAGAGATGATAGATGCATTTCCGAAAATAGTTAAACCAAGAATAATATGAATAAAAAAGGTTAAATACCACCAGAAGAACATCACAGCAAAATCAAAATTAGTTGAATTGAGATGCTAAATCCATGCATCAAAAGTGAAAACATGGCAAAAAGCAAGCAAAACCAACTTGGTAAAAGAACTCTCCTTCAAAGCAAAATACTAATACAAGCACTACCATACAACACTCATGAATCACGACTAGAATAATGATTTTCAACACCGATCACTTGTGGAGTTTGAACCAATCATAGCATTCTTCAAAACAAAAAAAAAAACAAAAACAGAAAAAAAACCAAAAAAACAAAACAAAATCCTGTCCTCTCAGATGACATGAGCCAAACTTAAATTCAGGACGCAAATAAACAGTTAGTGTGCGGTAAATAGGTTGAAGAGCACTAAGTATGAATCATCAGTTGAAAGGAACCCCAAATGCCTTCACATGATTTATGCTAATTTTCTTCCAACATCTACTCATACGCACAAATCATCATCTCATAACTACATTCTCAACCCTTCTTACTTTTATGCACTTTAGCTCCAGAGCTGAAAATGAACCCTTCAAAACTAATGGCTCTGAACTAGTTCTATAAATTATAAAACAGCCATTGAACTAAAATTTGACAAGGCAAGACAGAAAGAAATACCAGTTTTTACCCGAAAAATGTGACCAACAATTCTTGACATCATTGAATTATTATAAACTCAAAGAACTACCTTCTTTCTCACAATTTTGACCATCTCCCCTAATATATTCCTCTCAGCAATCTGAAAATGGACGAAGTCACCACAGTTCTTCACCATTGTCTCCAAAAGCTACAAAGGAAAATGACACACAGGTTAAGTTCAAAAACATTCGTGTCACCTGAAGTTCCTAACAAAAAGATAATAGAATCTTTTTTGTTTTTTTTTTTAATGATTTCCAAGTAAAAATTACCGTCAGGGCAAGCAGTTGAACTTTAGAACTCTTATGCTGCAACCTTTTCTTAATGGCCTTTACAACATCCTTTGCTTGCCTAAAATTCAACAATTCACAGTTCAGATATCAGTAAGGTAGCGAAATTTTTATTGATTCCATTTCTACGGGGAAAAAAAAAGAGAAGTAACTTAACAGATACATTAAATCAAGGAGGGCCATTAATTTAACAGAGACACAAAGACCAGATTAAATAATACTGTTTTTTTGTCTGTCAAATTTCTCAGCAAAATTTTGATTTTAATCTTACAGTTTAATCCTTTTGCTCATAAATATTCTACAGTGATGGTTAAGAAACTTATATCATATTTTCTTCAATTAGCTCCATCGAATTCAATCCTATTTACACAAAATCATAATTCTTTCCATAAAACCCCAAACAAGAAAACCAAAAACACAGATAATTGAATTAACCCCATTCGAGAAAAAGACAAGAAAAATTAGCACCCATAATAATCTTACCCTACCGGATGCATGAACGAAAATTCAGAAGAGAAGAGATGAGAAAATTAAAGAACATCAATCAACAAAACATAAGAATTAAATATTAACATGAAAGCATGCACGTAGAAACTATGAAACGAAACTGGGAAAAAAATCAAAGTCAACCCCTTTACAAGAATTAACAGAAAAAACTGAAGAAAAAAAAGATTGAAATTTTTACCAATGATTAGAATTAACAGAATCGCAGATATCTATGTTCATAGTCCAATCCGGACCGATTAGAAGATCGCTCGTTGCCTTGTCTACTGCTACTGTCGCAGCTGACGATGAAGCGGTTGACATAATCATCATCTTTTCTCTTCCTTTTCCCTTCCCTATAAACAAAGGTTTCTGCTTGTTTCCCGAGAAAATTCCAGCAATAGAAACGACGACCAACTCAAATTCCCGTGGGGAACAACACCACCTGACCTCTGTTTGGACGCCCAGAAAGTAAAAAATCCAAAACAGAAACTGAAAACCCTAGAGAAAAAATTTTAAAAAAGGGAAATTCTTTCTTTCTTTGGTTTCTCTGCTTTCCTTTTTAGATGCTTCTAGCCAAGAAATTTCATCATGCTTTGTAAATTTCTGCGGAAAATTCGTTTCTTTTATTATGAAGTGCTATTTTTCATTTTTTCTACTTTTTTTTTCTTTTATTTCCCTTGTTGTAGACCAGCTTAAGACAGCCTCTTCTCCGTTAGTGCGCTGACTCACGCGATGTTTAGTACGGTGAAAGAAACGCGCTACGTTGGAGTAATCTTATCTCGTGAACCGTTTAGCAGATTACGAGGAGCGAGTGTTTGGCATTAATGTTAGGCAATGAGAGTGAATTTACTAGGAAACTCCTTTTCCCTACTTTTCTATCAACTTTTGGCTATAAAGGATAACATATTTTTATTTATTTATTATATAAAGAATATTTTATTTATCCAAAATAAAAAGTCATTGTTTGTGGAATTTAATTAATTGAATTATTATAACTTTATTATTGAAAATAAAGAAAAAAGAAAAATTAAAGGGCATGGTGTGATAATAATTCTTACGAAATTAGTATTAGCTTGGGTGTAATCCAGTTAAGGAGGAATATGGGATATATGTAGGAGGTACACGTCTTTAGATCTCGAATAAAAGGGAGGATTTTGCGGTGTGTTGGATCTGTTTGGTAGAATGAAGAGATTGATTATGAATGTTCCCCAGGAGACACTCCAATAGTTAAAATTTAGGTCTTGTAATTCAATTAGTATTATCTTGGGTGTAATCCAATTAACCAGGAATATGGGATGTATGTTAGGAGATACGTCTCCTATTTTGTCTTCTTTTTTTTTTCTTTTGTTTTGTGTGTGAGAGAGAAAAACAAGTAGAGAAACCATCTAACTATGACAATAACCACAAGGGAAAGCAACACCCTGTGTATCTACATCCAATAAGCTCTTCATTTCATCAGGCGACTTAGGTAGTAGCTCAAAATCATCATCCATCTCACATGCAACATTAGCCAACCAATCCGCACAAAAATTTCCTTCCCTATAGGTATGCTGCAAGAAGCACTTCCACTCTCGGCTTAACAAAAGTCGGATATCAATAATAAGAAACCCAAGAGAATGAAAATCAAAATCACCTTTCTGTATTAACTCAATGGAATGCATTAGTTTCACAAATGAGCTCTCTATAACCACAGTTCCATGCTACTTGCAAGCCTCTTTGAATGGCTTGTAACTCAGTTTCTATGTTCGAACACAGACCCAAATGTAACCTAAATCCCATAAGCCAAGACCCAACACTAGATCGAATCAATCCACATGCACCTGTTATCCTAGGATTCCCCTTTGCTGCGCCATCTATATTCAACTTCATTGCCCAACCCTCCGGTGGTAACCATTTAACATCAAAATTTATCTGTGTCAATGCTTTTGGTTTGGCCAATGCAGACATAACATCATTTGCTGTATGTAAAATATTTGAAACCAATAAATTCTCATCCATAGAAACCTCCCCCTCTTTCATTATACAATCACATCCCCGAGTCCAAAATCTCCATATGGTTACCGCAAAAATTATTCTCCATTCCACACCAAAGTAAAGAGCTTTAGAGAGCAACTTGTCATCCACCCATTGAAGTAAAGACACAACCAAAAGACGCTTACCAAATTGATCCCACCCATTAGAGAGCAATTTGGAACATTTGCGTAGGATGTGAGTAATCGATTCTTCCACCAGGCCACAAAGTGGGCACAATGAGTCATAACCTAATCCCCAAGAAGCCCAAACACTGTTTGTAAGGAGCCTGCCCCTTCGCACCAGCCACACGAAGTGAAGCTAGCGCGCTGGAATCGGTAACTTCCTGACCCATTTCCAATCTCCACCCATCGCTTCTACCTCTTCCTCCACTAGCGTTTGGTAAGCAGCCTTTATAGTGAATACACCATCCGAAGAATATTTCCATACTGTCGAATCTGGGATTGAAGATAAGTGGGGCAAAGGATAACCAATTACCTTTAGAGCAAAATCCATTGACAATTCCGTAAAAATTTTCTCCATATTCCATCCACCATTTACATTCAAAAAATCACTCACTAGAGTCCCTGAATATCTGGTTGCAAAGAAGCATCACCGGCTTGCGATAAGGGCACATCTAACAACCAAGGTCTTCCCAAAATTGCACAATCTCCCAATTCCCAATCCTCCATTTCAATCCATTCGAGAGCATCGAAACAACTTTTAGAAGACTTCTCCATGTATAGGACCATGTTTGTGATCCATCCTGCCTATTACTATCATTCTCCTTGATAAATCTCCAAGCTGTCTTTTGCAACAAAGCATGGTTAGTCCTAAACCCCCATAGCTTTAGGACAACAAACATCCTTCCAAGCCATCAAATGTACTCCCCTTTTATGTTCACTCCCCCCCCCCCCAAACGGACACGATTATTAATACTGTCCAATAAACTAGTAACATTCTTGGGAAGCATCATTGTCATCATATGGTAAGATGGAATAGCGCTAGAAACTGACCCAATCAAAGTAGACCGCCCAGCTAAACCTAGCAACTTCTATTTCCAGCTTAACAACCTGCCTTGTACTTTCTCCACCACTTCCTTCTTTGATCTTATTTGCCTGTGAAGCATTTGCTCGACTAAACAGAAATAAATCATCTGCAAAAAATAAATGGGATATACTAGGGCAATTCCTTCCAACCTTAATAGGTTTCTAAGCTCCACTTCGAACTTCACGATCAATTAAATGACCCAACCATTCCATACAGAGAACAAAAAGATATAGGGAAATAGAGTCACCGTGCCTCAACCCTCGTTGAGGTTTGAATGAATCCAATTTTTCCCCATTCCATAAAACAGCCAAATTTGAGCTTTCAAAGCATAATCAACCGAATCCATTTCTCACTCTATCACATGCTTTTTCCAAATCAATTTTCACTGCCATGAGACCATTTTTGTTATTACTTTGCCTGATGGTGTGAATTAATTCCCGAGCAAGAATTATATTATCCACTGCCTGTCTACCAGAAATAATGCTAACCTAAGTGGGGTCAATTAAATCAGTAAGTAGAGGTCTAATTATGTTCACTAAGACCTTCGTAATAACCTTTTAAGCTATACAATATAAGCTGATCGGGCGAAACTGTTTTAGGTGCTCCGGATTATGGATTTTCGGGATAAGAACAAGCAAAGTTTCACTCAACTCCTCTGGAAGAAAGCCATTATCCAATGCATTACTTAAAAGCTTCCATAAAGAGTCCTTGGTTATCTCCCAAAAATGTTGAAAGAACCCTGCATGGAAGCCATCGTTTCCAGGGGCTTTCCAGGGCTTCATTTGGAACAGTACTTGTTTCACCTCAACTAAAGTAATATTAGCATCCAGTGGCTGTATTTGGTCCCCTAGCAAGGAAGGGCAATTGACCTCAAGGTGAATCAAATCAACATCATTAACCGAGAAAAGCCGGGCATAATAATCAGAAACCATTTGTTTAAGTGTATCTTGCATCAATACCCATTCACCTGCATCATTCTTAAGCATTGAAATCTTATTTCTTCTTCTTCTACATACTGTTAACAAATGGAAAAATATGGTATTCTTCTCCCTAGCCTGATACCACTGAACCATGGATTTCTAAAACCATAATAAGTCTTCCTGCTCTAAAATCTTGTTATATTCCGACATCAATTCTTTTTCAAGCTCAAGTAACCAAGGAGATACCAACCTTGCCAAAGCTCGTTGTACCCCAAGAACTCTTGCTCTTAGCTTTTTTTTTCCGTTTAAAAACATTCCCAAAGACATCTTTATTCCATGTTCGTAAGGCTTCAACAAGTAGGTTAGTTTTAACAATCAAATCCCCCTCCGTATTTCGCCAACAACTAGCAATATACTATGGTGTTTCAACATGGGATAACCACATTGATTGGAACCTAAACGGTTTTTTGGAGGCATCAATAATCATCTCCTCCCTACACTGCACCAGTATTGGGCAATGATCCGAATAAGATCTAGGTAAATGCTTGACAATAGCCTCGGGGAATAATAATTACCAATTTGAATTAGACAAGGCTCTATCAAGACGTTTATGGATGCGATAACCCCATGTCTCCTATTCGTCCAAGTATAAGATGGACCTTGAAACCCAAGATCAGAAAGTCCACAATTTGTGATCATGCTGTTAAAACGAAAACATCTATATAAGGAGACATCCACCCCTCCCCATTTCTCCATGCTATTACTAATGTCATTGAAATCACCAACCATCATCCATAGTAAATTAACAACTGAAGCAAACTCTTCAATAGCCTCCCACAATCGCTTTCGTGCTACTAGAATCGGGCTTGCATAAACAGCGGATAACAGCCATGGATCTTCATCAGCCATTCTCATAATTGCATGAATAACTTGAGTGGAAGAAAATAAAATTTCCAAAGTAACATATTGGCTATCCCAACAAAGCCACAAGCCACCTGAAAAGCCTTCCGGATCCACTATATGAAATTCGGAAACTCTTCTTGCAACTCTAACAGCTTGATTACCAGAAATACGCGGCTTAACAACAATAAAAATGTGCGGCCTATACAACCACAAAAACTCCCTACTATTTCTTAGAAAATCGTCATTCCCAGATCCACTACTATTCCATAAAAGAATATTCATTAAATATGTTGGGCATTAACACCCAGATTATCATGCTCCCTAGGCGAAGCACTCACATCAAGCCCATGTTTCTGATTACTAGAATCAATATTCATATCTGAACTCTCCTATTGAGTTTCAGGAATAACCGTCAAATGTTGCTGCGAGTCAGTGGGTTTTCTAGTTCGATGATCCGAGGACATGGGAGTTAAAGCTTCTTGGTTATTATGTTCCAAGACCCTCACTCCCTCATTCTTCACTACTAAGCCACTGTCAATTATCATTCTGTTAACATCTAAATTCCCTGCCAAACTCACTTGACTACCACTACTACCATTCTTAGTCACTTTCTTTGCCAAATCCAATTTTGTGTCCTTGGAAACCACCACGTTAGGCATATGCCCACGTTGACCCACAACCTTTTCCATACCCATGTTCGCATCCTTCTTATTTTTCTCAGTATTAGCATGGCTTTTGGCTTTCCAATTGGCTCCACTAGCCTTCCCACTAGTATTACCATGAGGATGGGAATTCATATCTCGAATAAAATGGAGGATTTTGGGGTGTGTTGGATTGCTTTGTTTAGTAAAATGAAGATATATATTGATTCTGAATGTCCCCAAGGGGGACACTGGTTAAAGCTTGGGTTTTTTAGGTGGTCCTGAGTTTGAATTCTAGGATGAGTGGAGTGGGATTATGGAAAATAAAAGGATTGCCTCTTATTATGTAATACATTTCAATATCATGTTCATGAGTAAAAAAAAAGAAGAAGAAGAAGAAGAAGAAGATTGATTCAGAATGAGATTAATTTGAAGGAGATTTAGAATGTTGAGATGATTTTACTACATTTGAACATTCGAGAGATTAGAATGGTAATAGTGGAATGAAAATATAAAATGATTCAGTAGTAACAAATTGAGGAATGGGGGGTGGAGGAAAAAAAAACAGTAAAAAGGGTCTAAAAATCCAATTTATACCTAAATCAAAGTAAAACTATCAATGTCCTCGAGGGGATGGCCACTGATTAAGAGCTTGGGCCTCCAACAGGAGGTCGTAACTTCAAATCCTGAGATGGACTGGGTGAGTTTAGGGATGGGAGAATGTTTCCTCCCTTTGTATAGCTTATCATTTAATTTCAAATCAAGTATAAAGCCTTAGTGGTCTACACAAGTATAATTTGGATGTAACTATATTCAATTTTAGATATTTTTTTTTTGAAAACTATTCAATTTTAGATCATTGTATTAAATTATTATAATAATTAATATGATTAATAAGATTATCTTAATACATATGTATTTATACAATCTTGACCAATTTTTCATTCAAATTAGCCTCAATTTGTTAAATCTACAAATACTTTATTCCCAAAATAAGATTCTCAAAATAAATCTTATTCCAAAAATATTTAAACTTGGATTGGTGGTGAAAAATCGCAAGGTAACATTTTACTCCAATATATGTAATCTCCTAATCGAATTTCATCAAGAGTCCAATTGGTCAAATAAACTATCTTCCCCTCCTCTATCATATGTTTGTGTGAGTGATCTACCAATCAAACCCGTCCTCTATCATATGTTTGTGCGAGTGATCTACCAACCAAACAACATATTAATTTCTAAGAGATTGTAAGCAAGTGATGCATCTAATAACAAAGTATATTATCTAAAATTACTACACTATAATTATTATTATTATTAATCATATTCAAGGTTTATAAAAACGTATCATCAAACCCACACTTATAACTTATGAACTTTCACCAAAATATTTTATTATTATGACTGTCCGTTGTCCATTGTCTGCTGTGACAAGATTCAATGTCCGATGTCCGTTATTTGCTGTCTCAAGAGCTTTTTGTTATCTGGTAATTTTTCCATCCTTAAGGAGTTCTATCATCTTCTAAACTCCTTGACATCTGAAGAATTACTAGACCAAAGATCTTGATTACTATTGGGAAAATTCTCGGTGTGATTCCAATCCGTTATCCGCTCTATTTTGAGAATTGGCATCTTGAGTTTGAGGGGATTGTTAAAAATGATTTTGTACTAGTTATTATCCCCGCGCATTTGCGTTGGATTTTTCGGTTTATGATTGGAACTGAGTAATTTCAATTATAAGTAAAATATTATCTTATGTAATAGTAACAATTAATCCGTTATTTGCTGTCTCAAGAGCTTTTTGTTATCTAGTAATTTTTCCATCCTTAAGGAGTTCTATCATCTTCTAAACTCCTTGACATCTGAAGAATTACTAGACCAAAGATCATGATTACTATTGGGAAAATTCTCGGTGTGATTCCAATCCGTTATCCGCTCTATTTTGAGAATTGGCATCTTGAGTTTGAGGGGATTGTTAAAAATAATTTTGTACTAGTTATTATCCCCGCGCATTTGCGTTGGGTTTTTCAGTTTATGATTGGAACTGAGTAATTTCAATTCTAAGTAAAATATTATCTTATGTAATAGTAACAATTAAGTTAAATGGATCGATGGAAATATTGTTAGAATTCTAATGTCTAAAAAAAATTATCTATTGGAAAAAGGAAATGGAGTTCTACTTTGATTATAATTGAATGTTCTAAATATTATTTATAAATATTATTTGAAATTCCAAATATATTATAATATATATGGTTTATATATAATAGATCGTCAGTGGAGTTTAACAGAGTGCACAAGCGGGTATTGAAAGGTGACATGTGTTCCCAGGGACTAGATTGAAATATTTAAAATTTAATTAATTCAGAAAATGAACATGTGTCAACTCCACAACCCGCTTGTGGAATCCAAAATTTACACCGCCGATGTATCAAATAATTACCCTAATATATATTGGTTTTCTCTCAACCAATCAACTTTGGACAAATATTAACATGCAAAGAGACAATTACTGAACATATTGGGGATAACTTTATGGCAAATTATACAATACACCGGCGGTGGAGTTTAGAAAATTACACAAGCGGGTCCTAAAGGGTGACATGTGTCCCTTAGGGACTAGATTAAAATATTTAAAACTTAATTAATTCAAAAAAGGGACATATGTCAACTCCACAAGCCGCTTGTGGAGTCCAAAATTTACACCGTCGGTGTATCATATAATCACCCTAACTTTAATAGTAAAAATAAATAATAATAAGGTATATATTTTAGTTTTTG
>AWWV01015999.1:0-30048 GCA_001974805.1 Corchorus capsularis | reverse complement strand
AATATTTTTATTTTACTAATTGTTGGAAAAAATAAATTATTTCCGAACCCACAATCAATATCTTATATTTTGGCTGCACAACTTATGCTTTCCTCAAACTCCATTGCAATCGCCATCAAGTCAACTTGAGGGAGCCATGGAGAGACGGGCAAACCTGCAAGACCGTATTCTGAATCCTACAACAAAGCACAGAGCCAAAACAATTAAATAGCACCCAACATTGGCCAAAAAAAAAATGCACCCAACAAACAAATGTACTTAACGGCCATATACTTAAGAAACGATGCTCCCGTTTATTGTTACACATTTTTATCAAACAAACAGAGCATTCATATTAAACAAATTTAGAATAGCAACTGAAAAATTACGCATTCATTAAAAGTAAAAGGATCGAGATCAAATAAAACCAAAAGGCAAGCAAAATTCATATTTTCATTTGAAGTAATAATCTTACAAAATTGATAAGCAAAATTAAGAACTAAAAGTTGGAAGAAAGGTTATGAAGAAAGGTCGTGTAGACTTTGGTTTAGAAAAAAAAATAAAAGAAGAAGTTTAATATGGTTAACCAATTACTTTATAGATAGAAGTTTTTGGAAAAAAAAAAAAGAAGAAAATTATGTTAAGATTACTAGAGATGTAGAAGCAGTTTTTTATTAAAGTGTAATGATTTTTTGGAATACAACAAATTACCAACTTAAAGGGAACTCATTTATTCGACCACAACAAATTCAACATGCACTTGGAGAAATGGAAAAAAATCAAAATGAAGAATAAGTGATTAATTAGAAAATCAGCAGATCATTTACAGCATCATCCACACCTATGATCATCTCTTTTTACATGGATAATCATGTAAAAAAAAAGAAAAAAAAGAAAAAAGGTTATGATCTATGGAAAGAAAAAAAGATGAAAGTGAAGAAGTTTTGTAGAAGTTGGTTTTGGAAGAAATTTATTTTTTCTTTAAAAAATTGATAATTACGTTAATTGAGTAGTATTAATGGATAACATGAAGAAGTTAATGGGTAACCAACTTAATAGGGAGTAGTTTTTTTTTTTTAATGGGTAACTAATTTAATAGGGAGCAATTTTTTTATTTAAATGTAATGATTTTTAAATACTGGAATGCTAAACACCGCCCCATTTTTGCTATTCACCGCCCCATTTTTTACGCTTTTTTACGCTTTTGCCCTTTGCTTCATTTTCTAATCTTGAAACTATCACGGACGTAGAATAGCGTTAACGTGTTGTATTTTGATGACGATTTAAGAAAAATGAACGATAACGTGCCGTATTTTGATGACGATTTCAGAAAAATGCAATTTTTGACGAAATTTAGGACTGATGACTCGTGCCGTCCCAAGAGGGTGGCTTACCGTGGCGAAGCCGCCCCAGTGGGGAGGCTCCGCCGTGGCTGAACTGTCCTAGTGGGGAGACTCAGTGTAAAAGTGTAAAAAGTGCAAAGGGTAAAGGGCAAAAGTGTAAAAATTGGACGGTATTTAGCAAAATTAGGACGATATTTAGCAACCCCTTTTAAATATTTGATTTGTGAATCACCGAATTTGTGTCGAGTTAACTCGTGACACAAATTCAGTACTTCACATTAGTATAGATTACTAAAGTATGAAATATCAAATATGCTATGGTTTTGGATTTTTTGTGGGTTGGAACTTGGAAGTCAGAATTCCAATTCTTACATCTATTGCAATTTATTTATCAACCATCTGTACCCTCTGACCTCTGTCATGCAATTATGAATTATGTCATCCTCTCGTGTCTAATCATCAAATTGGATTTATATATTCATAATTATTATACTTATTATTACTAGTAATTATTAGTTATTATTACTAGTAATTATTAGCAGATACTACAAGTTACTCCTTCTGTCCCAAATTATCTGATTTTTTTGGGTCAAATTAATTCTACCTTTAACCTTTAATTACAAAATATTTATATAAAATCAAAATTTCAATAAATATGTTTTGAAAAGTTTAAGACTTAATTTAATCAAAACATAATTTTTAAAAATTTAATTCTATATAATTTTTTTATTATTAAGGGTCAAAGTTAGGATTACTTTGACCCAAAAGGGTCAGATAATTTGGGACAGAGGGAGTAATTTATTTATACCATTAGACATATGATTTGTAATGGAGTGATCTTGATTGTATGTTACTCCTTTGTCCCTAATTATAAGTCTCCTTTTAGAAGATTTTTTGTCTCAATTTATAAATCCCTTTAGCAAAACAAATACATATTTATTAGTTATTTCCAAAACTAACCTTGCAAGTTAGGACAGTCCAAAAGTCGGTTAAAACCGACTTAACCGACCGTCACCGAAGTTTTCCGGTCAAATCGAACCGGTTATGCGGTTCCGGTGGTTAAGTCGGCTGTAAACGTCACCGACTAAACATAAACAGTCGGTAGTCGGTATTGATACCGTTGTTAATAACCGAACCAACAAACCGATTATATATATAGAATAATTAATTTTATATATTATATATATAAGAAATATTTATTTATTTATATAAATAATATATAATTATATTTAAGTTTATATAATTTTAATTCAGAAAAGAGAAAATATAAATAGGCTAAAAAAATTAAAATGTCAGAAATACAAAACCGGAAAATCCCACACACTCTCTCTCTCTTCGAAAAACCTTTCTCCCCTTTCATTTTCCTTCCAAAATTTCGATCGAAAATCCCCATAATCCCAGTCCTCTCATGATATCGCCCAAAACCCTTTCGTTTTAAACCATAAATTTTTCAGTATAGATTGTCCAAATTGAAACTCGAAATTAGGGTTTCGTTTTCCTTCGAATTTTCTCTGGAAATTTCCTATTTAAAGCAAGCATTTACACTTTGTTTTGATGTTTGAAGACTCATTTGAGACTGTTTGGGGTTAATTGATGGATTGAAGTCAAAATCCCCAAATCGAGAAACCTTAGTTCATCTTTGAAAGGTAATTTTCATTAGTGATTTGTTTTTAATCTCTTATTTATTAAATTTCCTATGTTTTTTCATATCATTTGTTTAGGGTTTGATGTTCTTATACTAATTGAATGTTGATTGTTACTTAACATGTGACGGTTCAAACTCCATCGTTTCTGTGTTTGTATTTTCTGGTGAAAGTTCAAAGTGGGAATTGATTGCTTAATTCAGTTTCTCAAATATCAAACTTAAAGGTACTACTCATAACCCTCGTACATTGTTTAGTTTGCTAAATTTAGTTACTGCCATGGGGGAATATTTGCTTTATTATTGGTTACTGCAAAATTTGCTTTGTTTAGTTTGATGTCTAATGCTCTAATAGTCTAATGCTAGTTCTGTTTTGTAGTTGTAGATGGCAGACATTGACATTTCAGAGTCAGTGGACATAGAGTGTGATGTGGAAAGTGATGAAATTCAAACAGAAGCAGTTGCTGGCAGTAGCCATGGAAATAACAATGAAGTTGATAATATGGTTGAGCCTGCATGAGGTAATGCTAAAAACCCTTATGTTGATTCTGCTAAAAGGCCTAGGGCATGCACTTCTAAAGTTTGGGACCATGCAACCAAATTTGGGGAAAATGGGAAACGAAGGCTAGATGCAATTATTGTGGAAGAACCTATTTTGCTCATTCAAAAAAATAAAAAATGGAACTAGTTCACTTAGAACCCATATTAAGTCATGTTTAAAAAACCCTCTTGTAATTGCTGCTAAGGAAAGGGACTCAAAACAGAAAAAGCTTGTGATGAATAGTGAAGGAGAGGTTGGAACTTGGAAGTTTGTTCATGCTGCTGTTAGGAAAGCATTGGCTAGAATGATAATCTTTAATGAACTTCCCTTTAGGTTTGTTGAGGGAAAGGGTTTTAAGGAGTTTATGGCAACTGCATGTGCAAGATTTACCATTCCATCTAGACAAACAGTGACCAGGGACTGTTTTGATCTTTATGATGAAGCTAAAAAGAAATTGAAGGGGGTAATTAAAGGTGCTGCTGGTAGGGTTTCACTGACCACTGATACATGGACTTCTGTCCAGAAGTCGAGCTACATGTGTGTGACAGCACATTACATTGATGATGATTGGACCCTACACAAGAAGATAATAAGTTTTTACCCTATTACTAGCCATAAGGGTGAGGCTATTCGTAAAACACTAGAGAGGCTCTTAAAAGATTGGGGTTTAATGGATAAAGTGTTCAGTGTGACTGTTGACAATGCTGTTGCGAATGATGTGGCAGTTGGCTATTTGAAGAAAGTGTTTGTGAGTAGGAAATCTGCAATAGTGGGTGGGAAATACTTGCATATGAGGTGTGTTGCACACATCCTCAATTTGATTGTTTGTGATGGATTAAAGGAAAAAGATTATGATAAATGTGTTTGTAAAATTAGGGAGTGTGTTACATTTGTTACAAGCTCAAACTCTCGGTTGGGGAAGTTTTTAGAGTGTGCCAAGGCTGAAGGCATAGAGACCACTGCAGGCCTTTGCTTAGATGTTTCCACAACGTGGAATTCCACATACACTATGTTAGAGCGTGCTTGTCGGTTTGAGGCAACATTTAACTAATTTCCAGATGTGGATCATGCTTTTATATATGAGCTAAGGAATGTAGGACTGCCAACTAAGGAAGATTAGGACAATGCCAAGTCATTGTGTATTTTTTTTTGAAGAAATTCTACTCTTTGACTGTGAAGGTGTCTGCTTCTAAAACTGTGACAATCTCCAATTTGCTTGATGAGATATTTACTGTGTGTACTGCTTTGACACAACTGCAAAACAGCAAAAGTTGGCATGTAGGGTTATGGCAAACAAGATGAAGGAAAAATATAACAAATATTGTTGCCAAGTGGACAAGACAAACATGTTGATTTATATGGCTGCTGTTATAGATCCAATAAAGAAGATGTTTTTTTTTTTGTGGAATTTTGCATAAAGACGATATATGGATGTGAGCAAGCTGCTGCTCTCTTAGCTTTTATCAATAAAGCTTTGCTTGATTTGTTTAAAGACTATAGGAAAAGGACTACTCCACCATCTGATAAGGGATCCGAACCCCATAAAAGTTCTCAGAATGTGGCTGCTGAGATTGCTGATGATAATGCAATGGATCATGAGGTAGATGACAGTGAGGGCGATAAAATGGCTCAATTCTACAAGCATCAAATGGAATCTGGTACAGTACAATAGAAAACTGAGTTAGAGATTTATTTGCAAGAAGATAGAGAAAAGATGAACCAAGCTGCTCCCTTTGATGTGCTGAAGTGGTGGAAACAGAATTGCCCGAGGTTCCCTACCCTTTCATGCCTTGCTAGAGACTTGTTGGTTGTCTTAGTATCGACCGTTGCGTCTGAATCAGCATTTAGCACTGGTGGAAGAGTGCTTGATGTCTATAGAGGTAGTATGACTTCAAAGTTTGTTCAAGCTCTTGTATGTGGTCAAGATTGGATGAAGGGGTCCTCTGAATTTGACCCAATGGCTGACACTGATGAGCAAGCTGAGTTAGATCAATTGGCTCAAGGTAAGTCTGCATTCTTCAATTTATTTTCAATTTCAGTTGCTTTTTTTGTTTTAAATATATGAACTGCTAATTTGATTTATTTATGTTTTGAACAGAACTGAAAAATGTCTCTTTGGAACCAATTATTGACAATTGAGATTGGATTGAGTCTTGAGTAGTTTAGGTAATTATGGTATATTGGTATGATTCTGCTGCTGCTTTTGATTTGCATTTCTCTTTATTTTCATTGCTCATTGCTTGCTTTGGATATTGGATTTATTTGTGCTAGTCAATACTCATACGTTTGCTTCTGATTTTCATATCATAAAGATAAAGATTGTAAAGCTTCCTTTTGCTGCTGTTGGTGGTGCTGTTCGTGCTTGGTCGTGGGATCTCTGCTTGGGCGGGCTGCTGGCTGCTGATTATATAACATTATTGATTAAAGTTTAAATGAAACTTTAATTCTTTTTGTCCATAATATTAGTATTAGTGCAGATGTGCATAGCCTAGGTCAGGTTTGATGGAAAATGGTCATTGATGATGCCTACTAGTGCTCCTATAGTCAGTGGAGCTTTTTGTATATGCTAACCTTTTGCAGGTTTAGACTTGGACAAAGGTAAAAGTGATGATTTTTTGTTAAGGTTTAGACTTAGTAATTCTGTATTTTTGGTTTGCAGCTTCAAATTTTACAGCCTTTGAGTAAGAAGTTACAAAAGTTTATGGTTTATGCATTTCCATATTTGCTTCAAATTGTACTAAAGTGTAAATTGTAAAGCTGCATTTAGGCATTTAGCTGCTTGTCATTTGTCAAATTCAAACTCTCAATTTTAAGGCTCAATGTAAAATTTTAATTGCAGTTAATTTAATTGCAGCTTCAAATTGTTATTGTACATTACTGATTGCATATTGCAGTGTACATTTATACAAATAGTTGTTATTGTAATTAACCGCTTAACCGCCATAACCGACCGCACCGACGGCGGTCAGTGCCTGGCAGTTATTGCATCTTGGCGGTCGGTTGTCAGTCCCAATAACCCCCTTTATCGGTAACCGATGAACCGACCGTTAGACAGCCTTATTGGAAGTGGTAGTATTAGTTAAGAGAGAATAGGAGGAGAGAGACTAAGTGGGGGAAATAGGGGCAAAAATAGAATAAGGGGATAAAGTTATATAAAATTTTGAATCCTAACTAATTTTCTTAAACTTGATGATATAGTTAAAAGGGACTTATATTTAGGGATAGAAGGAGTATATTATTATCTCTAGAAGTTTAAGTAAAAAAGAAAAATGATTCATTACACTTTATTCTACCATGAAAAAAAACTACTCCTTCAATTCTAAATTATCTATCACTTTAACCATTTTCACACAAATTCTTTTTTTTTGGTATCTCATCCGGTATCTAGAGTTTTGATCTGAATAATCTGGATCCGACTCGCGTTGCGAACCTGATTATGGTGGGTGAGCCTACCAACAGGGGCAGCTGCGTACGCAAGGTATCGAACTCGAGACCTGCTTAAGCTGGAAGAAGCCGCTTACCACTTGATCCAACCCCTTATTGGTACATTGTCACACATATTAAGAAAGTCATTAAAATTACTAAATTTCATAAAACAAAATAAGCAAATGATTATAATACCCTTTAACTATCTCCCCGTATTTTTAATATTCGTCTGGAATATAGAAACTTGTTGAAACAATTATTAGGAGTAGTTAGTAGTTGAAGAAGGGTATTATTGAAAGAAATTAATTAATATTGTCTTGATATCCTAAAGCGACAGATATTATGTTAAAAAAATGATTAAAGTGACAATTTTTTTGGAATGGAGGGAATAAATTTTCTATTTCTTCATGAAAGAGAAAGAATTATGAATGAAATTTTTAGCATTGGGGAGATTGTTATAGATTAATTTTTAAGAAAATTCACCCTTTCACTTAGATTAACATTCATAGATTCTGTTTAATAAATTTGTTTTAGGAGAATGTGAAAACAAATAAGAAAATTAACAAAATCCAATTAAATTCCAACTAAACCATGTATCAAAGCTATACTTTTTCTTTGAATTTTTATTTTTTGCTCATATATAGAATAGAGGTCTGAAAACTCTAAAATAGAGTAGTTTGAATGTCTTCTTGCATTTATGTATTTAAGAAATAAACTTAATGTTTACTTAAAAGGATATCGAGATCGCTTCATAAAAATCTCTTTGTAATTGGTGAAAAAGGGTGAGGCAATCGATTTGCAGTAAAAATTGACAAATGTTAAAGAGGAGTGTTGTATATGATCAATTTAGAATCAGACGATTTGTGGAGTCCTGATTTGAAGTCACGAATGAGTTGTTTTAATCATAAAATCCAGATTTAAGATGGCTTTCAAGCAATAGGTTATGAAAAGGGACAAGAAATTGTACTGATCTTAGAAATCAATTACAAGTGATTAAAAATGATAAACAAGAACAAGGTTGATGATAAACAAGAATGATAGTAACGTAGACAAGAGTCTGGTAACAAGTAAGGCAGTAGACAATAGTGAGTTTGAAAGCTGAAGAGCTTGACTTGCGCTGGGCAGAGTTTAGGTGTGTTGTGTGTGTGTAGATGTTGCTGAAGCATCCTCTTCTTATAGTGTTGCCATATGTCTAGATCCACGAATCAAGAGATCTTCACGTTGATCATCCAAGATGTCAATTACGCTATCAAACTTCAATTATCGGTCTTAAAAGTTATTGTCTTTAATCATCAACCTCAAATTGATTCTGAATGACATTGCTGATTAGTTTTCCTCACATCAAGTCATGATCATCAATATCAATTGCTTAACTTGTGGATCATTAGTCAATGGCAATTACGATATTGTGACTTGAATGCTTGATTCGTTTCATATAGTACGACACGGTTTGAAGCACCTTCACTTAAATTGAAGATTATCTTTCCGAAATCGACCAAGTAAAGCTTCATGGAGGCAATTGTCTTGCTTCTTCTTACTTGGTGGTCGCAAGGAGTTTAATCCAAATATCGACGGATATATCAAACGGATATACCGACGGATATATCGAGGTATCGATGAAATTTAAAAATAAGTGGTCAAAAATGCACTAAAATGATGGATATTTATAGTAAACTTTTGAATTTTGCCTTGAAATTTTGACCAATGGTTATTTACATATTTCCCATATTTTAGAGTCAAGGTAGAATAAATATAGTATATGTAGACATTATTATTTTTAAAATTTTTTTTACTCCGAAAAGCATATATAATATGTATACATCAAATATACTAAATCATACATTTATTTTCTCTTTAAAATGATGGTTACCAAATAAATCACTTCATTAAATGCAAAAGTTTAGATGATTTTTTTTGAAGCGAGAAAGTAGTAGATCATATTTTTTTTTTTGAAATGTAAGATTTTATTCAAGAAGAAGGGGGGAACATAGGGTGGCTCGTTAAAACCTTCAAGAGGAAAAATCCAGTGGAAAAAATCCTTAAGAAGGAAAAAGAGTACACCCACCCCTAACAATTACAAGACAAACCAAAGAAAATCCAACCACACAGGAACTAAAAATCAATAGAACATACCCGAGATACATCAACCTAAGACACGAGAAAAGGAAATGAATACCGTTGCCCAAGAACAACACCCTAGAAGAACCAAATTCTGCCAACTGTGCAAAACCCGAAATCAAGAAGAAAACAAGTAACCAACATCACGTCTGCAGTAGCTCCAAGACAATACCATGAAAAACAAACAACCAGTCCCCAAATCACCAAGAAGCACCCGATCAAACACAACTACACCAGCAATCCAAAAAAAGCTAGAAGGAGATCGTAGCAATATGCAGGTAGAACAGCAAAATCACCAAAGGCACATAAAAGGACAAACGGGGAACAACAAATTACCCGCCACTGTCAACTACACACAAGAGATCAGTAACTCAATCAAACCCCAGATTTTGCAAGGCTGTCAGCTTCCTGATTAGCTTCACGAAAAATGTGTTTAATTTGCCAATTGCTAATACCTCTAGAGATGACTTGCATTTGGATGACGATTCGTCGAAAATCCCAAGGACAAGAACCAATATCCTTAACCCATTTAACGACCTTAAGGCAATTACTTTCAATCACCAAGGAATGACTATCCTTCCATCTAGAAGCACAAAAGATAAGCAACCTTTCTTTGATGGCAAGTATTTCAGCTTTCCTTGCAGAAGCCTCACCAATCTTCTTGGTGAACTTTATTAAAACAGTACCAGTATCATCTCTAAGTAAACCTCCAATCCCTACTAAACCATCGCTTCCCCTTGCTGCACCATCCACGTTGAATTTCAACGAACCAATAGGAGAAGGGTACTACATAGTAATTGGCCTAGAAACGCCACCTATGCAAGGAACCACAACTTCATTGGGTGCTAAAATAATATCAGCAAGAAGAAAATTAGAATCATGCCATTTTGCCTTGAACCACCAAGCAAATCTAATTTTGATTGCCATACACAATTGCTGCAAATCAGGAATTTTAGAGTTAAAGACAATCTCATTCCCATGGAGCCAAATGGACCATAAGATGGTATAAAACAACATGGACCACGCGTCTTTGCTATTTGGCAGCCATATCAACCCAGACCAAGCTTCAAAGAAATCCATAGCCGAATTCAGGATAGCCCAGGACACGTTCCACAGCCTTACAAAACAACTCCACACTTGCCAAGAAAAACCACAACTAAAAAAATACATGAAACACAGATTCCTAATAAGTTTATTTTATACACTTATTTAGCATTATTTTTAGGCCAATTCTAATTAAATTGTGTTGAATTTTTGGTGAAAATTGGCATGATATATCTCACACTTTGAATTTATTGTTTCATAGGAAAACAAATGAAGAAAAATGATAAAAAGGAAAGCAAATAGAGAGGACACACTAGGAGTAGCAAGGTTTCAATTTTCAAACCCCAAGGTTTCTGCCTTTTGAAGAATTTTTCAGGGATTGGATATAAGAAACCCCAATGTTTCAAGCTTTTACAAGGACAACTCAAAGTGGCAGAAAGTTCAATTTTGAAACCCCAAGGTTTCAAATTGGAAACCAGCCGTTTCTAACTAAAACCAATAGCATTACAAGAGTGAATCCAAGCCGTCCATCTCACCAATCTTATCAAGAAGCAAGTGATGTGTCAACCACATAGAATTTTGATGTTTTTCTTTGTTTTAAGCCTTTGTTGGTTGAATATATATTGGTTAGAGGAGAGAGAAACAAGGATGATCATCCATTTTTTCATCATCTTTTTATTTTTGGTAGAGAAAACAACCTTTGTAAATAGTTTTAGAGAGAGAAAGGAGATCTAGAGTATGGATGGAGCTTGAAGAAGAGCTTGTAGAGGGAGAAACAACTTGGATCTTTATCACTCTTCAAGATTTAACTTCAAGAATTAGAGTTTCTTCTTTCCTCTCTCTTTATGTTTAGTATTTTAGTTTTTTTCTTTTATTTCTATAATATTTATGTCTTGCTAAAACCCAAGCTAGGGATTGGATTTGAACCTAGTTTTGGGGAAAACATTTGGGATGTTTGGATTGAGGTTTTGATGAACTAATTTTTATGGGTTTTATTTATTTCTCTAGTCATTGTCTATTAAATGCCTTGTCTGGCCATCTTGGTGTTTATATTGGTTGGTATTGTGAGGTATCGACGGATGAAACTTTGCCATAGACCATTTGATTGTTGCTTAGACATAATCAATGATTAATTGGATGGGTAATAGTTGCTTGTGCTTAATGGGTCTTCCAATAGTTTAAGATATCGACGGATAGTTAAGCTTTTGGTTAGACACGATTGTGTAGCTCGACGGAGTGCATAGTTAGACTAGTGCAATCCCATTGAAACCCCATTGACTCAATTCATGTATTACCAATTTGTTTCTCCCTTAGATTAGGTGAATTTCCAATTCCTAGTGTTAATTACATTAGATTAAGTAATTTCACTTAAATAGGATTAGTTTAATTTAGTGTTTAATCAACCTCAACAAATTCTTTTGATTTTATTTACATGTTTGCAATGACTAGTATTAACACAAGTAATAATTAAGCCGTTGTCGTTGTGGATACGACACTTTGGTTGCACTATGACGATTCTATGCGCTTGCGGATAGTCTAGAGCTGGTCAATTCCGAAGTAGCATTGCACAAAGGATAGCCACTCATACTAACATCGAGAAGACCTCTGCTAACCAAAGCTTCCTTCACCATATCCTTACCATGCATTACCTGCCACACAAAAATTTCAGCCTTAGGAGGGGCTAACCCTCTCCATAATTTTTTCCAACAAAAATTAGTACTAATAATACTATTAGTAACCAATTTGTAATAAGAAGCAGCGGAGTAAACACCCGAGGCACAAGGTTTCCATCATAGCATCTTTAGATGAAACACAAGGGGAGTACTCTTGAATAACCTTCAATAAATTCCTCTATTGTTCTTGTTCCCAATCAAACAAATTTCTCCTTAACTCAATATTCCACTGCCAAATCCCGTTACTCCAATACCTAAATTCAGCAACCGATCCAATTTTATTTGAGGCAAGAGCAAAAATCCGAGGAAAAGCACTTCTGAAGACATAACCAAAAGCCATTCACAGTGCTGGAAAGAGATATTCTCACCGTTGCCAAGAAGAAAACCAGAATTAGAGAACTGGACTGGAGACGCTGCATAATCAATAGATAGGGGCTTAGTAATGTTTTTCCAAAGAACCGAAACATGCCTATTTTCAGAAACATCAGGGACCAAATTATCATTATTGTACCCATTTTTCTAAACAATGACTTTCCTCCAGAAACCATCTCTCTCATTACCGAATCTCCACAGCCACTTATTCAACAGGGCTCGATTCTGAACATGTAAATCCATAATCCCCAAACCCCCTTGACATCTCGGTTTACACACCAATTCCCAATTAATGAGATGTAATTTCTTTTCCCCGCTAGCTGACCACAAAAATTGTCTCATTGCTTTATCAAGAGAATTTTTAATAGAACAAGACAAAGGGAAGAGAGACGTATAATACATCAGGAGACTAGTGAGAACCGACTTAATAAGGGTAACCCTTCCTCCAATAGACAACTCCTTTGCTTTCCAAGTAGACAACCTTTTCTGAACTCTATCCAGAACTAGTTGCTAGTACGAAACAACACTTGGACGCACACCTAGAGGAAGGCCAAGATAAACTAAGGAAGAGTCTCTAACCTACAACCAATGGAATCCGCCCAAGAGACCATATCGGATTGCTCAATGCCAATCCCAAATAAACAACTTTTTTCAAAATTAACTTTAAGACCAGAAGCAAGTTGAAAAGTTCGCTAGTCTCCTGACTATTGTAAAAATCCTCGAAATGACTTGCAATTGCTTCTTTTACAGAATCGGGTTCAGACACAAAAGACCCTCCAACCTCAATACAATCAAGACAATTAACTCTATACCTCTTTGAAGCAACAAGATGATAGAATATTGTGTTTTTGTCGCCTTCCTAAAGCCACTGGAATCGAGATTTTTGAAACCAAGATCTCTCTTCAGCTTTATACAGTTTCCACATGTCTCCCTTCCTCTTGATAATTTCATTTCTTAAATCTTGATTGTCTAAGTCTTCTTCCCATTCAACTTTCAAGGTTTGAATCTCCAATTCAATCTTCTTGATATCATTAGAGTCGTTAGCACCATAACGTTTCCTCCACTCTTTCAACCCTGTTTTAACTTCACGCAACATCATTGGTATATTAGCGTTAGAAGCATAAGTCTCATAAGCCTTAGACCACGCCTCATGAACAGCCTCTTTGCAATTATCATCATATTTCCAGTGATTGAAGTACCTAAAAGGTTTCGGACCCCAATTCTTCCTATCAATCCCAAACACAACTGATTATGATCTGACAAGGATTTAGGCAAGGATCTTTGGAAACAATTGGGCAAGTGCAACAGCAGATCAGGTGAAAGAAGAAAGCGATCGAGTCTACTAAAATAGATTTTCTCTGGAATTTCTAAAAGTAAACCTACTTCCCTGCAAAGGTAAATCAACCAAATTGCAGTTCTGAATAAAATCCACCAAAGTTTGAGCAGAATTAACACTATAAGAAGCTCCAATCCTCTCATCGCTACAGGTGACAGCATTAAAATCACCACAAACACACCACAAAACATTGTTCTGAACAATGACTTCTGAAAGGGAGATAAGAAATGAACTCCTCTCCGCATCAACATTAGGAGCATAAATAGAGGCTAAAGCCACTCTTCCATTGACACCCTTCAGAGTACCGAACAAGATTAAAAATCTTTTTGATTTAATGACTGAATCTAACTGAAAAGCTTCGTTCTTCTAGATCATAATAATACCTCCAATTGACCCGATAGAAGCAACAAACTCCCCCTGACAAACACCTTTTCCCCAAAGTGATTTAAATACTCCAGGCGAAACGTTTTCAAGCTTTGACTCTTGAATACATAAAAGATCATGCATCTCTTTAGTCACAAGAGACCTAACTGCCCTCTTTTCTCGGGTCTACCAAGCCCTCTAACATTCAAACTAAGAAATTTCATAAAGACTAGAAAAGAACACCTTGAGAAGCAAACGAAAGGGAGCCTTAGGGCCTATTCCCCTTCACCATATCCCCAAAGAGCCTAATAGTTTTCTCCCTATCTCGGAAGATAAGCTCCGCCTGCGAATAGACCGCCCAATCCACAGTTGCTTCCGTCTCACCATCTCTACTGCTTCTTCTTCTCTCGGAGATATGAGATGAGTTCTCCTTATCCTCATTTGCAGACCTTGGGAAACCAGAAGAAGAACACAAACCCTTATTCTTATCCTTAGTAAGGATTCCTTACTATTCTTTCTCAAAGGGAGAAAATTAATTCCTTTTTTGCTTGCCTTTCCTTTTTGCCAAGCGCCATCAGTTGGAGTAGGAGAGATATGAGAAATTGAATCTTGACTTGGGCCTAAATTAGCACCCAGCCCAACCGAACCAAAGTCACCCACAAAGCCCAGACCACTATCTTTCAATCCACTGTTACTAAATCCATTTGTATTGGATGGACCTAGTTTGGCGTCAGCCATCTCATCCTCGACAACTTGATCTGTAACATTAAACCCAGACTTCACATTCCCATGCGTCAGATTTAATTCTTTGGAGGCAATATTAAAATTATTTGAGGTTTCCGAGGAATCTACCTCGATCTCCTAGTCCAAGGGAGAGGAATGGTCATCGTCATGACCGTTACCAAAAGAGCTGTTCACACTATCGGACGGGGACAAGTTGCTGGCAAAAAAATTCCCAGACTCCACTTCAGGTGACACTTTAATAGTAAACTGCATACCTCTTACCTCTACTTTCAGCTAAGAAGGGATATCTAACATACTTCTCACCTTCACACGAATCCAAGCAGCTTCCGAATTCCACCGATTTAACGTGTGCTCTCTAATGTTAAGGAAAGAACCCCACAAATTACAAAGAGCCATGAAAAAATTAACATGCCACAATTCCAGTGGAACCTCCTCTAACCAAATCCAAGAGGTGAACTTCCTTTTCTCATTAAACTCAGCCCAACTAACCAAGGACTCAAACCATTTATCAAGAAGATCTTTTTGAGAAGACAACCGAACCATCAAATCTTCAATGGATGGAAAAGTAAGCAGAATGTTATCCTCATTGAAAGGGCAAACAATGACAGAGATCTCATGAAGGAGAAGAGATTCCTGTACAATATTGCAACTGAACCCAACTTTGATCTTCCCCACCATACTCCGATTCAGCCATTCCATATTTGAATCAGGAATATCCACATCTAAAACCAGAGATTTGGTGCCAGTGTCCACACAATCCCCATCTATCTTACCTCTCTCGTTCCTTAACTCATCATGGAGATGAGCGAGAGAGGGCAGCTTCTCGCCTGAAATATCAAGGTTGGGACCTTCAATATTCTGACATGGCAAGGGGCCATTAACAACCACCTCTTTGAAGGACCTTCCATCCAAAAACCTCGACGATGCTCCTCTCCCAATCGTCTTCTCTGGCATAGTAGGCCTTTAAGGAGTAAAGTGACCAATTATTTGCCTCCAACTATATTTTGCCAACGAAACTGAGATTCTCTGACCCCTCATTAACAAACCCCCGCCTTCCTTAATAGCCACAAAGGCCTCCCTTTCCGACTTATATCTGACAAAAGCATAACTCGACCGTCTTCTAGGATCGACCTTCACTGCCTTCGGAATATAAACATCGATGACTTTGCCAAAACGCCCAAAAACGTTCCAAAGAGCAGCTGTAAGGTTCTTTTATCAACATTGTCCACATAAACTGAGAACAAATACGATCTCCAATCCACTTTTAGACTTCTCCGCCCGATCATCATCAATCCTCCTTCCGCTCCTAAAAGAAACCCGGCGCCGGTTATCACGAGACCTACTTGACCTCCAATGCTGACTACGTCCTCTCGACATCTTGTTTGTCCAATGTCTTTAGACCAAGTTCTCAACAACAATTGTTCTTTTTTTTAATGGATTAATTGCTTATGCTATCTTTCTTAGTTAAATTGAATTGCTTTCTATTTGCTTTGATTGATTAATTTGCAATTGTTCATGTTTGTTTGTTAGTCCAACACTTTAAATTGATGCATTCATTCAATGTTTTTGCTAGCATGTCTTCAAAAATTTTAGTAGATCATATTTATAAGCGCATTATTGTACATTATTTTGTAGAAAGAAATTATTCTATATTATTTTGGTTCCATTTAGATTATATTTTGACTATTAATATTGCACTTTCTATTGGTTTTTATGATAAAATCTTACGTTTGTGTCCTTGAACTTGTAGGATTATTTTGGGATTATTTTAGGGAGAAAATCATAACTTTTAAGCCGCAAAACCAATTGAAACAGTTCAAGTGCCCATGGATAGAAGATTCAAGCTTTCTTCAAACCAATTATTTTGGAGTGATTATATTTTTACTTTGAATAAAGCTTTGGGCCAAAAAAAATATGACATAAAAGTGTTGTGTCGAGTATTAAAATGGGAATGTGAGAAATATTACTATTAAATAGATGAACAAAATCAGATCAGACCAAATTGTATGAATTAAAAAGCTAATGTTACTTTTAAGAAAACATGTAGTTATTACTTTGAAGAAAGTTTTAGGGAAAAAAACAAGTTGACATAAAATTATTGTGACCAAAATCAAATTGGCAATGTCAGGAATATTACAATTCAATAAATGACCAAAAGGCATTCGAATGAAATTGTATTATATTATACCTCGGGTCTATCTCAAACAGAATTACTTAAACCAAACAATTCTTGGTATTACTATTAACACACTTTTGTAGAAAGGACTTCAATTGCTAATATTTTTAAAAACATGAAAAAATTCATTGAAATGTCGCTTATATTTTTAATCGTAGATGTAAACACGAAAAAAAATTAAATTTTAATATAAATATTTACGGATATTTGAATAAAACGATAAATATCGACGGATATTCTGGGACATTGAAATTTTTTTGGATATTTATATCGAGGGGTACAGATATTGGATATATCGGCAGATATATTGAGGTATCAACAGATATCTAATTCCTTGGGTGGTCGTCAGCCTCAACCCACAATTACCTAGGCCGTCGGCCTCATTCAATATTTAACCCTAGAGGCCGATGGCCTCAATTGAAAATCATCCTAGAGGCCAATTGTCCTCAATTTTACTTTGACCTAGACGCTGACGGCCTCAATTAAAAAATTTAACTTAAAGGCAGTCAACCTAGAGGCCGTCCTCTTCAGTTTTATTTTCCTTTCTTTTTCGAAAAAATAAATATTTGATTTTCCTTCAAAATTAGTTACAAAAAATTATGTAATTTCCAAGGGTGAATTGAGCTTTATGCTAAGAAAAAAGGCTTTTCCTAAATCCTAAAGGATTAGGATGGCCTATAATTAATTATCTTTGGACATTAGTTAAATTTAATCTTAACCATCCACTTCTTATTAATTAGACAACAATTACCTATCTATACTCTATATCTACACTATATTAAAAAGTACGAACTCTTGTAAAACTTTTGAATCATCCATTATATCCTTATTTTTTGAATATATTTCTTAAATGCCATTGTTTAAAATTTTTATAGTTTTACTTGACCAAAACCTCTATTTTTATTTAATTAAATGTAATATCTTTTTAACTATTTGATTTTTAGCATTCTACTATTTTAATTAAAAAACTTATATATATTAGAATTTTTTAAATTTACTTTTATAGTTTAACACAACTAAAAACTCTATTTTTTATTTAATTAATATCCTTATACCTATTTTATGTTTACCATTTTACTAATTTAATTAAAAAACTTAGATATATAAGAATTTTAAAAAATATTTCTTAAACGAAATTGTTTAAAATTTCACAGTTTTTTAGAAATAAACTTTTACAGTATTCTACTAAAAACTCTATTTTTATTTAATTAAATTCAATATTTTTATAAATATTTTATTTTTACCATTTAATTTTAAAAAAATGGAGACTTTTTGGTAGATTTGGACCCATTTAAATTATAATATAAAAAATATTATAATCAAGTTTAAAAGTTAAAATAAGTTGCCTAATCATTTATTATTCATATTTTTTAAAATTAATTAAGTTAAAAATTTATTTAAAATTTGATTATTGTGATTGACCTTTTTCTATTTTTGAAGTGTGTATTAGTAGTTTAATGTATTGGAGTGTATAACAAGAATCTAAAGTTTTTAAAAATAAAAAGAAAAGTAACATGCAATTATTTCCTTTAACTTATAAAGTTATAGGAGTTGACGCAAAAAAAAAAAAAAAGAGTCAATCGGCCGTGTTGGACGAGTTTCGGGTTCGAGTCATCTGGATGCAAGTCAAAATGAGCCAGGTAATTTTCTCGAGACATTCGGGTTCCGGCTCATTTGGGTTTAGGTCATTCAAGTCTTAGGTCTGCTGGGTTTAGGGTCAGGGGGGTTTGGGTTTTGCCGTCAGGTCACTCGGGTTATGGGTCATTCAGGTTTTGGATTTTTCGGGTCTAGGACTCGGATCAATTGGGTCAGCCTTGAGTTTTTTAATTTTTAATTCTTAAAGTTATTTAATATCTTTATTATTCGATTTATTTTACAATCCACTATCGATGAAATTTAGCAAACTCCATATATGGGGTTAAAGAGGCTAAATAACCAATTCAGGATATAACGTTTGCCACAACGATCAATTTGGGATATAACATTTCAAAAACGTCAATTCAAAATATAACGTTATATAAAAGGATCAAATCAGGATATAATCCGACGGAAATAAAGATTTGAGATGCATGCGCCGTTAAACCGCATAAGAGGTAAAAAAAAAAGACACGTTTTATTTTATTTAGCCAGGTGGAAAAAAATGAAAAAGAAAATATATATTTTTATATTTCTCTCCTCCCTAATCAATTTAACTAAAACCATAAATAAAGAACATTCAAGGCTACCCAGTTTCCATCGAAGATTCCGATCACTTCTTGTGTTCATAGAAGCACTTTTTTAACCAAAAATCGTCCCTAATGCGTTTTGAGCGCCTCTTCTTCTTCCACTGAAATCGTTTCCAGCTTTCAATCTTCCTACAAATCCTTAGATCGCCCTAGATCTAAGGCTAACCAAATCTAAATCCAACTCTTGGCTCAACGGAACACCCTCCTTCCAAACCCATTATTTTGCCTTTTTCCAATGAAATGGTGCATCTGTTTACCTTTTTCTTCTGAACAATAATCAAAGTTTAAATAAATGGAGAAACAAACTAAATGAATATTAAGGTGCTGGAAAAATTAAAACTTTATTTTTTCCTTTTCATTAAACTTGTAATGGTAGATATAGTACAACCATGGACTTATTGAGATTTGCAGCCATAGTGAATTCGTTTCTAATAGCAAAGCCATGTTGATTTAGATTGCTCACCATTTGGGCCTTTCTACAAACACTTGGTAGGCTTTGAAGAAGAATAGCCTTGCATTGTCTAAAATCTCAAGCCTTTGGGTGGTTGTGACAGGAAACAACTAGATATCTGCCATCAACTTGTAACAGTAGTTAATTTCATCATACCATCAACCCATAACCAATGGATGATGCTTTCTCTTAAATGAAAAAAATAAAAAAGGGAGAAGAAGAAAGGACTTGAGGCTGCCTGCTATCTTGTTCTTTTATTTAGGGTTAAATAATCTCAAACAAACTCAATAAAATTTAAATCAAAAGGGGGCTATGAACAACCCAAACCTAATTTTATTACGTCTTAAATTTTATTTAATAATTTATTTTAAATTATTTTTTTAATTTTCGTTTATTTATTTTATTTTATTTTATTTATTTTGGATTTTTATTTTAAAAAATCCATTTGGCACCTACATGGTTCCCACATGGCGTCCACATCATCAGTTAACGGCGCTTGCATCTCAAATTCTTGTTTCCGTCAGATTATATCCTGATTTGATCCTTTTATGTAACGTTATATCCTGAATTGGCGTTTTTGAAACGTTATATTCCAAATTGATCGTTGCGGCAAACGTTATAACCTGAATTGGTTATTTAGCCGGTTAAAGAGTTGACATGTGTCCCTTTATATATTAATTTTGAATATTAAATATATAATTAGTTATAAAGTGGGGTATGTGTTCAAATAAATATTAATTATATAATATCTAAATTTATATTCTTTCCTAATAGAAAATTTTTTCAAGAAATTACTAATTAATTATTATTATTTATTTTTTATGTAAAAAAACAAATTACTAATTATAAATTTATCATAAAGTATTCATATAACTGATTTAGTATTTATTCATATATAATAATTGTTCATATAATGAAGTTTAGCAAATTTAATCATAATAGGTAAAATTATAACAATAATATAAATTTTATTGAATAAATGATAATTTAGAATGGTTAAAATTATAACAATGTGGATTTTGTTGAATAAAATATAATTTTAGTTTATAATATTCTTGGGTCATCCGGGTTAATTTCTCGGGTCATTCAGGTTACGGGTTTGTCGAGTCTGGATATGACAGGTTTAGGTCATTTAGTTTCTCTAGTCAAATGAGGTTCGGTCAGATTATCGAGTTTGGATCAGGCTTTGACAATTCTACTTATAATTAATTTTAATTATTATTTCAATTTTTTTCTAATTTAAACACAATAAGTTATGTGTAACGCACATAAAAGTGATCTAAACAAAAATATCGAGATACTTCACTCAAGACGTCCATATTTGCAATTTCTCTTCAACTTACCATGCCGAAAGAATGAATTTGGTTAGGAATTAATACCTTTTCTTAAAAAAATTGTAAGAAATGCATGATGACGATGATCACCTATTGAAACAAGGTGGAGCCATCTAAAACCTCTTTTTCTTTTTTTTTTTCTTCGTTCTCATTAAATGATGACAACAACATGATGAAATGATAAGATATTCGTTAATTTAAATGGAGAATGATTGCGACCTTTAAATTTTATAGTGTGTATGGAGGCGTAAATCTTTGACTCAACCAATATGTATTGATTAATTTAAAGAAAGGCTATATATAAATCAACATTAATCGCAAGAAGTTATTAATTAATCAATTAATCCATTTGCATGCTCATCATCCTAGTTAATCTTTACCCACTACCTATATGTTAAATTTTTTGTCCCCTAAGAAAAGAAAAAGAAGAAAAACTAATGTTAAATCATAAAATATATATAAAAAATCATAAAATATATATCAGCAGTGGCTTTTGTTGGGACTTTTGACACAGTTGGTTTTCCAAACAAATATATTGAAGCATAGTATAATCACAAAACATTTTTGGACATTTGGATCAATATTTAATTACCAAGGTGATTGTGTTTTTTTTTTCCTTTTTGGCAAGATATATATTGTGTGTTTTTTTTTTTTTCATATATATTGTGTTTAAGTGATGAGAAATTGGTATAATCGTGGATGGAGTATTGATTATTGACTTTAGGTCGTGGTTACTGATAATGGCATAAAGATGAGAAATTATTATATAAATCATTCCCACCACGTCATCATGATGTTAACCAATAATAAAATCGTGATAATTTAAATTTTTTTAGATTCTACAATTATTAAAATCCTATCAAATTAATCTTTTAACTTTCAGAACTTATCATTCTCCCAAACCTTATCAATTATCTAGCAAATATTTAAAGTTTAAATTCAAGGAAAATTATTCAATACATTGTCAGTGGAATTTAGCAGATTACACATGCGGGGCTTAAGGGTTGACATGTGTCCTTTAGGAAATAGTTTTGAATTTTAAAAATAAAATAAAATCAGAAAATGGACATGTGTCAACTCCTCACTCCGCTTGTGGAGTCCAAATTTTACACAGTTAGTATATCAAATAATTACCCTAAATTCAAATGTAAATCATGTATCATATCACCTTATCATGTAAAGCATTTTTTTTTTTTTAAGGAAAAGGTTAAAGATAATTCATTAAGCAATATCAGGATTACAAAAGTGCATAGATAGAGAAGACCTCCAAACTCGTTTTTCCCTATAGATGAATCTAAATTAGGAAGATCATGGGGAAAGAATCATGTAGAGAAGGTTGGTCACTAGATATCTCTCGAACCACCACCAAAGATTCAGACTCCACAACAACACGGGTATAAGTCTCTTCCAAGCCGAAATAAATTACATGATCTCGGCATGGAAGGCATAAGGCACATGGTCTAGCTTCAATAAGCCACAGATTAGAACATTACCTGAAAATTCTTGTAAAACCATCGCTAAACTAGCTATATAAAGCTGTTTAAGTATATACCACATACAAGCAATACAATCATTCTTCTTCTTACATGTTGGAGTTCACATGTGAGTGTCGTATCTCATATCACAAAGGGATGGACTGTAAAAGTGGCATATATACCTGAAAGATCCAAAAACACAAAGGCTTAAGCTTTTGGATTCAGATTGGTGTCCGACAGATATATATGGGCCACACTAGTGGGCCTCGTAACGACGAGACCAGGTTGCTCTCTCTCCAACAAATGGTATCAAAGCTAGGTTCGATTGGAGTTTGGTGGTGCGGCTATGCTAAAAAAAAAAGAAAAAGATGTGTGGTATTTCTGGAGAAAAAAAAAAACAATTGGGTGCACAGATGGTGCAGGGTGTGGTTAAGTGTGAAGAAGCCCAAAAAGAACGGGCCACTTAAATGGTTATCCAAGAAATATCGGGTTAGCCGCACGGGGGAGAACTGTCACATGTGAACGAGGGAGTTTGTTGGAGTTCACATGTGAGTGTCGTATCCCATATCACAAAGGGGTGGACTGTAAAAGTGGCATATATACTTGAAAGATCAAAAAACACATAGGCTTAAGCTTTTGGGTTCAGATTGGTATCCGACAGGTATATATGGGCCACGTTGGTGGGCCTCGTAACGACGAGACCGGGTTGCTCTCTCTCCTACATTATAACCTCTAATCTGTCAAATCTGTTATGGCAGTATTTGCCACCAATGGCAAAAGGTAACTTGTAAATTTTATTTGGCTAATTGTTCAAATTGGTGCCTAATATTTGTGAAAATGCTCAAATGATGGCTTAACCTTCTAATTTGGTTAATTAAGTCTCTAACGTTGTAAAATTGAATCAAATCAATCCCTGACAACAATTGACTCTAAAACGTTAGGCTGATAAATCCTAAAATGTTAGAAACTTAAATTGACCGTAGGGACTTATTTGAGTTGATTTTGCAATGTTAGAGACTTAATTAACCAAATTAATTAAAAAGGTTAGGCAGCGTTTTTGCAAACGTTAGGAACCAATTTGAGCAATTAGCCATTTTATTGCAACACATGAAGTACAAAGTGCATCTGGAAAAAAAAATCACATGAGACATGCTTTTGTTCATAGAATTTGGAAACAGAAACATGATTGTTATTAGCTTTAAGTGCGCATAAAACATCTTGCATAGAAAAAGAGTTAGTTGGTGTAATAAGAGAAGTAATGCCAGTATGAGAGATTGAAAAACCTGTACCACCACCAACAAATAACTCATCTATACCATCATATGGACTATGAAGATCAAGGTTTTCTAACTTGGCAGTGACATGGTGCGAGGCTCATGTGTCAATAGATAGTCTAAGGTGTAGTTTTTTGTGATGCATCAGGGTTGGAAGTTACTGGTTTGGTAGAGACATGATCGGCAGAAAACTGAGATTGTTTAGGCCAAATCTTATAGAAGTTTTTGGCCAAATGGACAAGCTTGTCACAAAATTTAAAAGTTATCATGCCTCCTACCTAGTTGGTTAAAAAAGGCTTATGTGGTCCCTTAGGCTAGCGATATGCAGATTTGAATATGTTGCCAGTGTTGTGAAACTGTTTTTGCGCAACATAAGCTAAATGGATTATGTGATCATATGATGCTTCTTTCTTTTTGAGAAATGCTTCATAATCACATATTTTCTCCATGAGTTCCTCATGAAGGATGACTAATTCAGTTGCTCGTATGCCAATAGCGAGCTTTTTGTAATATTGTCTAATGACATTCAAGGCATAATTGATAGATAGTCTTTAGAGATTGGTGAGTTTATTAGAGCTAGATCATCTGCAGTGGTTCTGAGAAACTGGAAATACTCATTGATGGATTTCTTACCTGTCAGTTGGGCTAGTTTTTCTCGTAAGGACATCACTCTAGATCGGCTCTTGTATACAAATATTTGATTTAGTTTGTATCAAGCTTGCTTGGAGGTTTGGAAAGATGCAATAAATGGAATGACACTTTGTTGTAGAAGAGATGATTCCATGAAGCAATAACTGATCTTGCGGGAACAAAAGTTCATAGTTTAGGTTGAAGAGTGTAGTACATGAGTTATCTTTGTCATTTGGTAAGGGAATAAGAGTAGGTGGTGGTGGATTTGTTCCATCAACAAATCGAAGAAGTTTATGTCCAAGCAGAAGTGAGTTGAATTGTGCTTTCTAAGAGGGATAGTTTTGTGTGTTCAGCTTGAAGGGAAGCTGTGCAGCGAAGTTAATTGTAATAAGAGTTATGGTGGGAGTGTTTGAGGATTGCTTATGACTGTAGCAAAGGAGGATAATTTTCTGTCATTATGGAGATCAGGGGAAAAAGGTTTTTTTTCCTGTCCTTTTTCTTAAACGAGGGTGGTAGGCAATAGCTCTTGATACAACAGAGTTTGGAATAAGAAGAATGATTATACTGCTTGTATGCTGTATACTTAGATGGCTTTACATGATAAGGTGATATGGTACATGATTTACATTTGAATTTAAACTTTAAATATTTGCTAAGTGATATTTGCTAGCTAAGTGATACTTGTATTTATCCTTTGCCACCAAAGCAATCCATTGGAAATTCTTTTCACTAATGTCAAGAGACCATCATGTATTACCTCTCCTGAGGGTTCTAAGTATTATGTCAGCTTTGTTGATTATCATACCAGATATACTTGGTTGTTCCCTATCAAATACAAGTCAGATTTAACCTCCATTTTTCCTAAATTCAAACTTCTTGCAGAAAAAGTCTTTAATTCTAGTATCTTGACAATACAAGTCAGATGTATACTCGATTTTTCCCATTTCAAACTTCTTGTGGAAAACTCTTTAATTCTAATATCTTGACAGTGTACTAAGATTGTGGAGGACAATAAGAGAATCTCAAATCATTTTTCAGCTCTTTTGGAATTCAACAGCTTCAAACTCCTCCGCACACTCTAGAGCACAATGCAAAAGCTAAAAGAAAACATAGAAGCATCGTGGTGGAAATTGGCGTTACACTGTTGCATCGCCTCTATAATTTTGGCCTTACGCTTTCCAATATGAGTGTATTTGGTAAATAGACTTCCTTTCAAAGTCCTCTCAAATAAAAGTCCTTTTGCAAGTCTATTTAATCAGAGTCCAAATTACAGTAAACTTAAATTGTTTGGATGTCTATGTTTTCCCAGGTTAAAGGCTTACTCCCACCATAAATTTAATCCTAAATCGAATCGAAGCGCTTACTTATGTCTAGATATAGAATCAAACAGAATATATGTCTCTAAGTATGTGCTATTTGATGAAAACATGTTTCCATTCTCCTCCTTATCTAAGCCTTCAACTATATCACAATTCATGTCAGTTGCAAATACTTACTCTAATGAGCCTGTCACACAATCAATATATATTCTTTTGGTCCAGCAATTCACATCTAATTCCTCATTAGCAATTGGAAACCTGCATCAAATCATGAGGCAAACACTACTGACCTTGCTTGTAGTTCATTATCTCCTCAACCATCACCTATATATCTACTGCACCTGCAACCATCCGAACACACCCTAGCTATGACAACTTGATCACTAAACAACATATTCAAACCCAAAAAACTTTTCTCAATAGTAAACGCCCCCTTCCATTATCAGAAGAACCAACATGTGCCTCAAAAGCTATTAAGATTTCACACTAGAATGCAATGCTTGAAGAACTTCAAGCCTTACATAAAAATAAAACTTGGGAGCTGGTTCCACCATTTTCAGATTGAAGTATCATTGGATGTAAGTGGGTGTTTCGAATTAAAAGATACAAAGCAAAGCTAGTTGCCAAGGGATTCATGCAGAGATATGGCCTGGATTACCATGATACTTTTAGTCTAGTAATAAAGTCAGAAACTGTAAGAATGGTTTTATGTATAACAGTATCAAACAAATGGCCCCTACACCAAATGGCAAATGGATGTCAACAATGTTTTTCTCTAAGGTGAATTAGAAGAAGAAGTGTACATGAGGTAGCCACCTATGTTTTTCTTTTTTTTGAAAAAACAAGACCAGACCATGTTTGCAAACTGCAAAAAGCAATCTATGGCTTGAAACAGGTACCCATGGCTTGGTATTGTGCGTTGAATTTTCTTCAAGGCCATGTGTTCAAGGTTTCCATCCTCTCCATTTGTGTTCAGTCAAGATGAAATTCTAGCATATATGATATTATATTAACTGGCAATGATGGTGTGTTTCTGAGGAAGTTTATTGCAGATCTTTCAGCGAAATTCTCTTTTAAAGACTTGGGAAGTCTTAGCTATTTTCTTGGAGTTGAAGTGGAACATCATGATAGTGGCCTCTTTCTTTCTCAACATAAATACATCATGGATGTTCTAGAATGTGCAAACATGAATGGAGCTAAGGCAAACAACACTCCATTATCCACTTCAACCTCACTTGTTCTTCATGATGGCACTGTAGCACTAGATGCACATGAATTTAGATAGATTCTCGGTTCCTTGCAATATCTCCCTTTAACCAGACCAAATATATAAGCTTTGTGGTAAACATGCTTTCACATCTCATGCATAAACCCACTAAGAAACATCTTCAAGCCTTAAAATGAGTACTCAGGTACTTAAAAGGAACCTTGTCTCATGGTCTCATGGTAGTAAAGAAATCAAACATGTTCTTACAACCTACTCAGATTATGACTGTGCTTGGTAACCCCGACAAAAGGTCAACTTTAGCTTACATTGTTTATCTTGGTGGCACACTAATATCTTGCTACTCTAAGAACCAGAAAACTGATGCCAAGTCCTCCATAGAAGCTGAATATCGATCAATTGCGGTTATAGTCTCTGAGCTAGCATGGATCGAGTCATTGATGAAAGAACTGCACATTCAACCATGTTCAACACCTATCATCTACTGTGGCAATTTGAGTGCCACATATACATGTGCCAATCCAGTGTTTCACACTAGGATAAAACATTTAGCACTTGACTATTTTTTTGTTTGATAAAAAGTTCAAGCTTTTTTCTTTTTGGCGAAAGAAAAAGTTCACGTTGGGGAACTACAAGTGACGCACATTTCGACTAAGGATCAACTAGCTGATGCACTGACCAAACCACTTGCAAGTGACAGATTTCATATGCTTCTATCCAAGATTGGTGTCTTAAATAAATCCAACATCTTGCGGGGGATGTTAGAGGGAAATCATATTGTTCAAATCTAGAAGATAAAACCCAAGTCTTATCACTTAGCTAGCAAGTATTTAAAGTTTAAATTCCAATGCAAATCATGTATCATATCACCTTAGCATGTAAAACTATCTAAGTATACCACATACAAGCAATCGTACAATCATTCTTCTTCTTCCAATACTATGTTGTATTGAATCTGTTATACCCAGTAAATCCCACTATATGAAACTTAAGGTTAAATATGATGCTAAATTTGTCCCTAGATTTTAAGAAAAAATTTGTAGTCACAACTTTATTGGCTTGGGCCATAAATGCCTAGTAGGACGGGTTATCTAATAATTTCTCCCTGTGGTTATGCATGTCCTTTGAAAGCAAAGAGAGAATTCTAGTTTTTAGTCCCTATTTATGCAATGACTCGTGAGGAAATGAATAATTGAGGAAAACGTACGTTTTTATATTTACTACCAATACTTTGCAATAATTAGGTTATGTTTGCTAGTGGAAAACATTATCCATTTTTCATCTCCAAAAATATCAAAGAAATTAGGTAGTGCCACAATATGTTTCAATGCAAACAAGCATAGTTTTAGAGAATGGAGATGACAATGGAGTGAAAATCTCAAAATAAAATAAATATGTTCTTCATTTTCCACTCCATTATCATCTCCATTCTCCAAAAATGTACTTATTTTTATTGACACATGTTGTGGCACTACCTAGTTTCTTTGATATTTTTGGAGATGAAAAATGGAGAATGTTCTCCACTACCAAACATAACCTTAATGTCCCCTTTTCAGCAAAGAATAAAATTAATCTCGTAGGCACCTGAATTGGAAAATGGAAACTAAATAATGCAGGTTCAGAAGGGAGAATTTTAAATAGTGATGATTAATTTTGGGTGAATCAAAAGTTCAAAACATAAAAAAAATGCAAATTGGAAGGTAAGGAGTTGCTTCCAAGTTATAACCAAGGAAATATGTGCCTGTTGTGAAGTTGTGGGAGACTTATTCTCACTGTTGGTTTGGGAAATTGGAAGCAAAGAAAGCAAGTCAACGCTCATATATCCCCATCATTGAATGTGAGACCACAAATATGATTTCAGCTCTTCCATGGAAATACAATCATTCTCCATTTACTGACAAATTGCAAAAGTGAAAAAAAAGATTATATGGCATTGATGGATACAATCATCCCTTTTCTACCCTTTGTTTTTTTACCCTAAAAAAATGGTTATCTTCACCATTGAAGAAAGTTTACCAAAGTTAATAAACATATAAGATTATTGAATTTATTAATAACCTTATAATTGTTTTGATAACCTCTAATTGTTTTTTAGTAGTCATAATTAAATAAGAAAATTGGCAACCTTAATTATTGATGAAAGACCATTCAGTTTACTAAGAATGTAAAGTTGCTAATTGACACTTGATAGTATCTTAACAATTTTAATAGCTTTTTTAAGTAATTTTAAATAAGAGAATTAGTAACCTTAATTATTAATAAAAGGTCAGTTAAGTTACTAAGGATCCAAAATTACTTAATTTTTGTTGATAGCATCATAGCCTTTTTAATAACCTCTAAAGTTTTTTTTTTGACTAACCTTAGATAAGAAAATTAGAATTTTTTATTATTGATGAAAAGCTACTAAAATTACTAAGGTCTGGTTGACCTAGCTTATCTACTGGCATGCATAAGTGCTTCTGAAAAGACCTTCTGGAAAAAGTTTCAAGTTGGAGCTTATGACTTTTAGTTCAAAAACAACTAAAAAGTGTTTCTGAAAAGCACTTCTGGATTTTCTGTTTGGCCTAATTAAGCTTTTTTTAGTAGATAATCTGTTAAATAACCTAGGTCAAACGGGCACTAAAGATGTAAGGCATTAATTATGAATGTACAGTTGTTGATTTTGTTGATAGCATCATACTTTTTGTTTTCCACAACCTTAGATAAATCCATTTCTAAAGATATGATGTTAGCATTAATATCTATTTTGTAACATATATCATAAACTTTTTTAGTTACTTTTTGAGTAAGCAAATTTGTAACTTGCACTTTTTAGAAAGAGTTACTAAGATTATCTAGGATGTAAGTTCACTAAGTTTGTAGAACATATTATAGCTATTTTGATAAATTTTATAACTTTATTAGTAATTTAAGATTACAAGATTGATAACATTTATTATACAAGAAAGTTACCAAGAGTCGTAATGCTGGCATTTTTTTTTTTTTACTAATCTTAGATATGGAAATTGATATTTCTCATTATTAATGAAATACTACAAAATTTACCAGGAGTGTAAAGTTATCGAATTTCCTTAAAATACTATAACATTTCTATAACATATAAAACTTTTTTTGGTAATAGTATTAAGATAAACAACAACCGTCATAAAAAACTACTAAAATTAAAGAGTAAGGTTACTAAATTTGTTGATAACATCATATATATATATATATATATATATATCTTTTTTTAATAACTAAAACAACCTCTATTATAGATATTTTTGGTAATCTTAGATTAGAAAGTTTGTTACCTACATTATTGAAGAAAGGTAACTAAAACTTTTAAGAATTTAAGGTTACTAAATTCATCGATAAA